>JBBPBX010023603.1:13936-40399 GCA_038048925.1 Garcialebias charrua | reverse complement strand
ATCAGATCATCGTATTTATGACAGAGGACCCGGGGTGGATTTCTGTCCAACCATAAGTCAGGCGCCAAATTCAAATCACCGCCAACTATAACTTTGTCTGTTGAATAAGTATGCATATTGTCTGTAATATGTTTACATAAATCATTTATCAAAGTTTTGTTTTTGCCTCTTTCGTTGTAACCATAAACACACACCAAAATAAAATTTTCATCATTAATTTCTGTTATCACCATCAGCCAGTGCCCACTAGTGTCACTAACATGCTTTAAAATTTTCCCTGGAAATCTGTTAAACAAAATCATAACACCTGCTGAGTGTGACGTCCCATGACTAACAAAAATAGAGTCACCCCACTGTAACTTCCAAAAGTTCACATCATCCTTACCAGAATGAGTTTCTTGTAAAAAAACACAATTGACTTTTTGCTCCTTACAAAAAAGAAAAACAGCTTTTCGTTTCACATTGTTTTTAAGCCCCCTAGCGTTTAAAGAAATAAAAGATAATATACCGGTACCTAAAAGGTTTTGAGGTAGAACAAAAAATACAAGATGTGCAGGAATGAGAAATTTTGTCCTTTCAACTATCAGAACAAGGTGCATTTAGGACAAATCTGGTGTATCAAAACATTATCTATTCTAATATTGAGATCACTTATCAGTAATACTACTCTGAATAAGATACAAAGTGAAAAAAAAAACTTCAGTCAGTGCTTATGAAGGGTCGACTCTCCGGTTGTCGATCAGAGCATATCCTTCCTTCAGGAAAGCTCTCTGCCCTCTCTGTCTGGCATCTCGTACCAGCGGCCATAACTTCTTCCGAGCTTCCCTGTCTTCTTTGGAGAAATCTTCTTTAAAATGAACATGCTTCTCTTGACAGACCTTGGCATTTTTAGATCTCTTCCAAACCTCGTCTCGAACCGTTCTTGCCACGAACTGGATCATTATTGACCGTGGAGCGTTGTTTGAAGTGGCGGGGTCACTTTTCCTTCCCAGGCGATGCACGGTGTCGACTGTCCCACGAAGCTGATCCACTGAGATGGGCACCACTCTGGTCAAAATGCCAATGACCTCCTCTCTGGTGTTCTCCCCCTCTTTTTCAGCAAGGCCGTTCAGCCTCAGATTCCATCTCCTTTTATATCGAGCTTGTTCCATCACAGACTCCTTCAGCTGTTTATTCTCCTCTTCAAGCTCACTGACTTTTTTCTGCAGCCCCTCTATTTTCTCCTTGTTCACCTTAATAGAGGCAGCATTTTCTTCAATTTTTTTCTCAAACTTCTGCAGAAGTTGAGTTTGTGCATCCATTTTTATCGTCAGTGAGCTTACTGTGGATTCCAGTGAGCTCATTGTGGATGAAATTGAGCTCACCGTGGATGTCAGTGAATTTACAGCTTCTAGAATAGTCTGAAGGTTGCACTCACGCTTGTCGTTGCCTTTCTTCTGCTTTTTAGAGAGGGGAGCTTTCAGTGGAGAGTGATCCAAGTTGATCTTCTCCGTTTTTGACATCTGTTCGCCAGCTTCAACATCTGCATTTTTGCAGCCTCCGTCTCCACTCGCACTGGGAAGAGCGGCCATGCCGTAGTCGTGGTCGTCCATCATGGCTAATTTTCGTCCACGTGTTGTTAGCTCGGTCAAGAAAAAACGCCCAAAGGTTCTGTTTCGCTTCAGAAATCACTCAGACTTACTAGAAGCTTTCAAAAAAGCTATTGAGAGTGGCGTAAAGCACACGAAATTGCATTCAAGGACAATATAAAAAGTATTTACACCGGAGCCTGCCAGCTACGACTGCTCACTCCGCCATCTTGGATTCAACTCCATCTATGGCGGAAATGGTCGTCGCCCAACGCCACCTGTGAATGACTTTGACGGACCTCCCGGAAGACCAGAGGTCCCTCTTTCTGCAACACCCGATCGAGCCGACGGGACTCTTCGGGGAAGCTCTGGAGCGTATCCAGACCAAGCTGGAGCAAAGGCGAAAGCAGGCAGAAGCTCTCCGTGAGGGGTTACCAAGAAGGGGTTTGCCCCCCCCAGGGATGCCACACGTCGCCCCCCGCAGAAGAGACCTGCCTGCGACGGGGAGCCTTTTCATCGCCAGGCGGCCCGGCCGAGAACCTCTTCGGTAAACCCAGGCGGAAAGCAGATCCGAGCCTGATGAAACGGGACGACATCACACTTTTACAGGTTTGCCCGCCCAAGTGGTACGGGAACCAAACATTTTGAACTTAGACTTTATTTGTAAAACATTACGAGGAGCTGGTGACACATGTGTGTGTGCACAAAACATGATTCATCTACTATGTGTAAAATAAAAACATTTTTTTTTCATCCGTACACAAAAATAAAAGTACCAAAGCACAGTCTGCCCTGGTTCTTGACTCAAACCCCTCCTCTGTGAAACACAAACTGCTAGGTCAGACGATGAAGCACATTAGGATGCACGAGCTCTGCCTGAGGCAGTCAGACCTCACGGCGTCCTCTGTCGGGCAGAACAGCTCACCCTGGAGCATGCGAAAGGGGTCAAAGGCCACCCCTCCCGCACCCACATAAAACAAACAACAGATAAACATGCCTTCCAGACTCACGGCGCATGTGCAGGCCTGGAGGGCGTGTCTACCAAACGCATGGATCATGACGACTGTACGTCACGGGCTCAGGCTGCAGTTCCTCAAAGGACCGTCCCCCTTCACGAGGGTGCTGTAGTCAAACATCAACCCAGCACGCGCTCACGGAGGTATCAACGATGCTGCAGAAAGGAGTAATAAGTGTTGTTCCAAAACATAAAATGTGCTCCGGTCACTACAGCAAGTACTTCCTAGTGCCCAAGAGAGACCAGTCCTTGAGGCCAATCCTCGATCTCAAGACACTGAACAAGAGAATAAAAAAACATTCAAGTTCAAGATGCTTACATTGCGACAGGTCCTCCAGTCTGTGAGACCAGGAGACTATGCATGCACCGTGGATTTAAAATACGCTTATTTCCATGTGAGCGTGTGGAGAAGGCACAGAAAATACCTCCGTTTCGCATTCGAAGGGAAAGCATACGAATTCAAGGCTTTACCTTTCGGTTTAAAGTCTGCTCCGCGTACATTTACAAAATGTCTGGATGCAGCACTGGCCCCTCTCAGGAGTCAAGGGGTCAGGATCATGAATTACCTGGATGACCTCCTGATTCTGGCTGGAAGCAAAATGCAGGCTCAGTCGCACTCCCGTAGGGTGATCTCTCACCTGGAGGCTCTCGGTTTTGTCATAAACCTGCAAAAGAGCGACCTGACTCCATCACGGATTACCGTATTTTTGGGAGTACAGGTCGACACCACTCGGTACAGAGCATGGCTCTCAGAGGAACGCATTTCCTCAATACGCCATTGCCTGGCAAGGTTTAGACTGGGTCTGCAGGTTCCCCTAAAGACATGCCAATGCCTCTTGGGCCTCTTGGTGGTGGACATACCCTGTGTGCCACACGCACTGTTGAAAATGCGGGCCCTACAGATATGGCTAAACAAACAGACACACCCTGTCCCCTTCAGGCGAGCAGGAAAATTTTGGATCAGTTCAGAATGCCTGACAGCCCTAGAGCCATGGAGGGACCCGTTCGTCTTCACGGAAGGGGTACCGTTGGGACGGGTGTCATCCCGCATGGTAATCACGACAGACACATCAAAAACAGGATGGGGGGCAGTCTGCAGAAATCAGAATTTCCAAGGCCTCTGGAAACAACAGGAAGCAAGATTACACATCAACTTCCTAGAATTGTGGGCCGTGTTCCTGTCAGTGAAATACTTTTTTGGAAAGGGTCTGATCGCAGGGCAGCATGTCCTAGTGAAATCGGATAACAGGACTACGTGTCCTTCATCAACAGGGAAGGAGGGACAAGATCCAGAGCCCTCCTCGATCTGGCACAAAAACTGCTCACGTGGTATGCCCCAAGAATATTGTCACTCAGGGCGACTCATATCCCTGGTGAACTAAACTACGGAGCGGATGCCCTCTCGAGAGGGCCTCTCTTGGCATAAGAATGGAGACTGAACCCACGGGTCGTGGACCAGATCTGGTCTCGGTACGGGAGAGCCTCTGTAGACCTGTTTGCATGCAGGACCAGCTCACACTGTGACCTGTACTTCTCTTTAAAGGAGACAGACGCACCGTTGGGAACGGATGCCTTGGCCCATGACTGGCCAGCAGGGGTGCTGTATTACGCTTTTCCACCCGTCCCTCTGATTCAGGTGACGTTGGAACGTGTACGCAAGGGAGCCCTCTCCCTGATATTGATAGCCCCCAGGTGGCCACAGAAACCGTGGTTCCCGGAGCTCATTTCACTGCTGTCAGGGACACTATGGCAGCTGCCCTGTCACAGGGACCTGCTAATATTCTATTCTAACTCAAGCACATGGGTAGCTTCTCCACCCACGTCCAGAACAGTGGCAACTTTCAGCTTGGCCGCTGAGGGGAACAGGCTGAAGGCCTCAGGCCTACTGGTTATGTCTAAACGCCACACAGAGGATGAGAGCTAAGTCGGCTCAGCCTCTCTGTAAAAAAAAGAAAAAAAAGAGGAAGGCTACTTCTTTTCCACTCTGAGGGTGCCTTTTGTCTGCCATTTTTTTTGGCGTGCATCAGAGCCTGGGTGGGTGAAACCCTTGGTGCACGCGCTCTCATGATATGTTCTCATGTGGGGCGTACTAAGGAAGGGATCCCCCTCCCCCCTCCCCACCATCAGGACTCTGGCATCAGACTGGGCCCCTCAGCCAGTCCTAGAAGCTCATCTGCTCAGCTAAGCATATACTGTAGGGGACCTTCAAGCTTATCTGCACTCACAGAAATATTTAACCCTAATTTTTAAGATTTATGTAATTTTATTACATGACAAAATTGCATGTACTTTTATTAGATAATTTTAACACAAACTTATGAAATAAACCTTACATGATGCATATTCATTCATGTAATAAGGCCTATTTATTTTAAATGCATAACCCTCAGGTTTATGTATTCAGAATTAATAATATATAATTACTCTAAATGAATAATATTGAGTGTATTTATTTCAAATACATAAAGAATATTATTTTAATTTGCATAATAATCAGGTTTACTATTCAATATAAATAGCATATATTCATTTTAATTACATGTCATTTATGCATATGTAATTAACTAAAATATTCAAAATGCATAACATTTATGCAATTCCTTTCCATTCATACGAACAATCTTAATGAAGCAATCAGTTCTTGTTCATTCAACATCTTTATTAAAGTTTAAATCATATTAAATACACAAAATTATAATATCAAAATTAAAGTTTCACTTGTGCATATTCACAAGACCATAGGTCCCATTTTGGCCATACTTTTCCTAAAATATTACAAGTAAAAAAATAAAGACTTCACCTTAGTGGATTTTGTAGAAACTTAAGCACTTTTTAGAACAAATCTTTGTAACACTTAACTCCACTGAATCTGGAAACAATTCAAGAAAAAAAATCTTGTTTGAGCTGAGGTAATACAATATGTCCCGCTAAAACATTTTAGAAACGAACCATCTATGAACTTGCATATGAACTCACCTACACAGCCACATTCACACATCACTTCCTGTTAAGTGCTTCAACATCAAAAGAAAAAAAAAGAACAACATCAAACAGGTATTTTCCTGAAACACCCTTCAAGAACTATAAGGGATTAAACAAACAGTCTGTATGATGGAGAAACTGACAAAAAATCAGGTAGCTGTGTAAGTGCATTATTGCCAGCCAAATCACTGGGGCAATTTGAGTTTCAGTCCCTGTACTTTTGGTGACAGCTTGGCTGAGTCCAGGTTCATCAGGATTTTCTGGTACACCTCGAATGTACGGGTCAGGCTTTTCGGATAGCTCAAGTTGAGTGCATAGATCAGTCCATAAAGCATCACGCACGCATGGCTGACACTCTGTAGGTTATGGAGGACTTCCACACCTTCCAGCACAACTCCAACATCAGCAAAGCGTCCATTACCTGGACCATCAGGACCACGACCCTCTGCTCGGACAGTGTAGATGCCCATGGTCTTCTCCGCAATGTCTGCCTCAGCCTCTCTGGATTCAATGTCCTGGAATATAAAGAGAACAGAATGATTGGTTATGTGATCCTAACCTTCACTGCAAAAACATAAAATCTTACCAAGTCTAATTTTCTAATTTCTAGTCAAAACCTCGTATCACACTTAATATAAGTCAAAAACATCTATCTAAGTAAGACATAACAACTTGTTTTGAGAGAATGCATCTTGAAAATCTTGATAAGGCAAAAGGTCTTGAAAATATCTTGCTTTGAGTCATTTCTTATTTGAAACAAGCTTTTTTCACATTTCATTAACATTTGCAGTTGTCATAAGGTTTGTAAAACGTGAAAAATCTTGTTTCAAGATAACAAACTAACTTGAATTAAGACAAATCTGCTTCTTTGATCAGCATGCCCACTCAAAGTATTAAACATTCTATTTTTTATACAGGTTCTGTTTAATTTTGGACAGACTCCATTGTCCTATTACAATTTCTTTAAACCAATAGTTCATTAACATTTTCTACATTGTATTTTTTTCCAAGGCTGAATACTACATAAACATACCTACTGTGCAGTTTATATTAAATAGACAAATAATGCAGGTTCATTTCACATATTTATTTTAACATATAATTTAACATATAATTGATTTTAATAAAATAAATATGTGGTTAGGACAGATTAAACGGCCGTGGCGTAGTGGTAATGGCAGTCGTCCCCCGATCAGAAGGTTGGAGGTTCGAATACCGGTTCCCCACACCATGTGTCGTTGTGTCCCCGGGCAAGACACTTAACCCCGAGTTGCTCCCGGTCTTTAGTGATGTGTGTGTGTGAGAGCCAAGCGGTAGCCGCTAGTGGGGAGTGCTATGTTGCTAATGCTAACTGGACATGTTGCTAAATGCTAACTGGACATTCTCCACCGGCGCCAAAAGAAAAAAAAACTGAATTCCGCTACCCTTGGCAATAAATTATTAAAAATATTGCAATAATACAATAGAGAACCCTACTCTTTTATGATTTTCTGTTGCTGTGAACATTAATACATATCTCAGTTAATAGTATTAAAACTGAATAACAATACAATTTTAAAATCAATAATGCATATACCGGTAATTGTTATTGCTGGTTTGTCTCTAAATGCATGTCTCCCATCCATTCATGTACAGCTACTTTGAGACAGCAACAAAAATGTGTTCAGTTGTTAGCTGCAGATGTGAATCTAAATTGAACTATCAAATTTCAGATATCTAAGAAACTTCTAAATTTTCAATATTTATAAACTAAACAATTTTACTGGTTTAAAACAATATTAATGTTAAAAAATGCTTTGTTGTGGCCAGTGCAATTAAGAAAAAGCTACTGTGTGCAATGTGTGCTGAATGCATACCCAGATAGCAAAATATATTAATTCCATGTTGAATTATGGTCATAAAAGTTGATTTTTGGTTAAGGACGATGACTGATGACAGATCAACCACATAACAATAATCCAATTCTAGCCAAATAACCAATGTTGAAAATATGTCATTGAATCATTGTTGTTTCATGGTCGACTGCTAATGATTGAAATGCTAGCGTCTAATCAATGTTAGTTAAAGAGGAACTCAACACCCTGTGGATCGGTAACTCCTCCCCCGAATCAGTTTCAAAATCTCCCTCAAAATAGGCGTGTCGAGAGACAAGGAGGGGTGGAGGTAGAGTTGTGCTTTTGTTCACGCCTCCACCAGCAACAACCTAAAACAAATTAAACCTCTAGCCAACAACATACACCAAGCAACAACAAAGAATAAACATGTAGATGTATTTATCTATTCCACCCATTCCATCCAAAACCAAAGGCTTAAAAAAATGAAGAAAAAAAAAAGCTTTTCAGGAGTGAAATGTAGCACTTCCATATAAGGTATGCACTTCTCATCTCTGCAGGGGATTGGCTCTGCTTGAACCACCTGTGTGACATCACACATGAGCAGACATGTCACACATGAGCGTTTGGACAAATAAGAAAATTAAGGTGTAAGTCACCAGTTCAACCCATAGAACTACCGTAAACACGTTTTTAGACCAAATATTGCCGATTTACACAGATACGCACAATTATGTGAAAATAAACACAGCCATAGTGCTAGATAACATTTTAAACACATTCTAGGGAGTTTATCAGCTAAAAAAAGTTCATTTTGGGTTTAGTTCCTCTTTAATGTTGAATGAAGGCACTCTGTGGCTGTGTCTCAATTCATTGTCCTCACCACCCCTCCTCCTCACTTCCCCCCTCCCCTCCCCTCCCAGCTCTGGGTGAGAGCATTTTGCGGGGGTTATCACATTTTAAATAAGTCAGAGTCAGAGTCAGAGAGTCTTTATTGTCATTTGCACCGCATGTGGTACATGTGATGAAAACGAGATTATGTACACGGGGTCCCAGTTACATCCAACAACAAATGCAAGAGAAAAACAGTAATAACATCTAGAATTAACTAAGAAAAACATCAACTATTAATACACTAAGCCTAATATAGTGGGAATAAACAGCGGCACGAACATGAGTTTGTATGAGCAGATGGTCACAGATGAACACAGATGAACACAGCAACAAGAAAACAGATCAGCATCAGCATGATGTGATATTTTGCAGTGTTTATTTTTTATTTTATTTTTATTTATTCATGAGTCTAACAGCCTCAGGGTAGAAGCTGTTCCTCAGTCTAGTGGTTCTACACTTGATGCTCCTCAACCTCCGTCCTGAGGGGAGTGGGGCAAAGAGTGAGTGTGCTGGATGAGTGAGGTCTTTCATGATGCAGGTGGCTCTTTTCCTGCATCTGGAGGTGTAAATGTCTGTGATGGTGGGGAGACTGACTCCAACAGACTTCTGTGCAGCCTTCACCACTCTCTGTAGAGCTTTCCTCTCTTCAACTGTGCAGCCTCCATGCCACACGTTGATGCTGGAGCACAGGATGCTCTCCACTGCACACCTGTAGAAGGAGGTGAGGACTGGGCTGCTCAGACCAGCTCGTCTCAGCCGTCTGAGGAAGTAGAGTCTCTGATGACCTTTCTTGATCAGGCTGGTGGTGTTGTTGCTCCAGCTGAGGTTATCATTCATGTGTACACCCAAGTATTTGTAGCTGGAGACCACTTCCACTGCAGACCCACCTATTTTCAGTGGGGCGTGGGTGTGTTTGTTCCTTCTGAAGTCCACAATCATCTCCTTTGTCTTCTTCACATTCATGTGAAGATTATTCTCTTTGCACCAGCTCTCCAGGTGTTCCACCTCCTGTCTGTAGCTGGACTCATCATTGTTTGTGATGCATCCCACCACCGCTGTATCATCTGCAAACTTAACAATATGACAGCCTGGAAGTGTGGCTGTACAATCATATGTGAGCAGAGTGAACAGAAGGGGGCTCAGCACACATCCTTGAGGAGAGCCAGTGCTGAGGGTTATGGTGGAGGAGGAGAAGTTGTGGATCTTCACGGACTGTGGTCTGTTTGTTAAGAAGTCTAGTACCCAGTTACAAATAGAGGGGCTTAGTCCAAGTGTAGATAGTTTGTCTATCAGAGTTTGGGGGATCATGGTGTTGAAGGCAGATGTGAAGTCCACAAAGAGCAGACGCACGTATGAGTCCTTCTGATCCAGGTGGGTGAGAGCAATGTGGACCACGGAAGAAATGGCGTCCTCTAAGCTTAAATGTTGAGGACAATTGGTTGTAATTTTTCTCAGTACATTACCTTACTTGTCAGTAAATATTATTACTTACTGTTTTTGCATAACATGTAATCACGAAAACAAAATACTATAAGAAAGTGGAGCGGTCCACCCCCTTCTTTTTTTTACTAGTGGTATGTCCCTACCTCACAACCCCCTTCATCATTTGCTGCTGTTTGCAACGTGCGTCTGACTGAACCCTGGAATTTAATGACCTTCACTGAAATTCAAAGTCAGGTGAATCTTATTTTCGGTGAGGGTCAGTTTGTTGTGCAGAAAGCCATTAGAACAAAAAGGAATTTAACATCATGAAAAAAAAAAAAACGTTACCAAAAATCTTATCTGACTTTATAGCACAAGGGTTCCTGAGCTTAACCGTTCCTTAATAAATTCACGTAATGGTCAAATCTGTTGGATTTAAAAAGTACCCTGATGCATGCTCAATAATCCAGGTAGAAAAATGTAAAAAAGCTAAGTCTGGTCCTCTGGACATTCAAAAAATAAAATGTAGAAACGTTTCGTCTTTCATCCGAAAGGGCGCAACTACATATTTTTGAGGTGGATGCGAAAACATCAACGGCGCCCCCCCCCCTTTTTTTTACCTGCCGCCTCATACAGCTTTCCTCCCTTAGTCATGCACTTAGAAAATACAGTAGCAATATTACAGATTTTTTTATGTTACATATTATATCAGGTGATCATTCCAATCATAAACAAATAAGAAGTTTAATAAAGTAAAAATATATAACAATAGTGGTAATCAGTGCTCAATATTTTATGTAGCGAAAATATGAAATCTTAACAGCCTGGAGTCCATGTCAGTGTTTTAACATTTATGACATTTAAACTGTTACTTTCCGTGAAAGAAGACAATGAAAGATGGTCATCAGAAATTCAAACCATCATGGTATACAGTATAGGTTTTTGTTGCCTCCCTAATGTAATTATTCCTACCTGATGTCATCACTTGTCTCCTCTATCACTGACCTCGTGTCTGTCTCCTTCACCCTTTGTCTGTGGCATTCTGCACTGTCATATGGTCAAAAAAGCATTATATATTAGTTGTAAAAATTACAGATCTTAATACAGTTTTTAAAAATAATGTTTACATGTTATTGCTTGGGATTAAGTAGCTGTTCCCTCACTTCCACCTGCATTAGATTCCTCTGTAATCTTCTCTTCCTTCTCTCCATCCTCACAGCTGAATGACATAAATTGTGTGTTAAGTAGGTTTAAAAATACAGCAGTCAAACCACAATAGAAATTAAACTTTAATTTAAATGATCTCCTTGTTGGATAACAGTTACTGACTGGACATTTCATCTGATCTGACTTACCAGATACATCACAACACACACCACTGTAGTGATATTAAATAAGACATTTAAACTCAAGTGTCCCTCTGCCAAAAAGGTTGGTAACATGGGTCACCAACCTTTTTGAGTCTCAGGGCTATAGTGACACTGAGGACTAATTTGTCTGATACACACATAAACTTGTACAACTCATCTTTAATTAAAGAATCAATAATAATAAATGTACATATGAGTGAATAAATTGCAGCACTGCATTGGAACATAGCTGGGAACTGCCACCACAACAGTTTAGCTTTCCTGTGTTAATGTTTCCTGAGTTTTATTTAGGTCATTCTTACACTTAGTGTGTGGATGTGTGTGTGACATGTATCAAATAAACATATTAAACAAATCACGTCTATAGGGGAGGCAACATTTTTTTAACAGCCAAATATGGGACAATTCCTATAAGGCTAGCTTTAGCTAACCTGAATATTTACAACCCTCCTGTCCTGCTCATACACTGACTGTACTTACCTACTATCTTTTAACCACATTGAAAGGCTTTTTTTCATCCTGCCAACAACTTCCTTCTCCCTTTTTCTGTTTTGCGCCCTAGATAGTTTTTTTTTTCTGCCGCTCCAAAGTAAAGTGCACGAGTGACAAAATAAATAAATAACGCGCCTGTGGGCGCGTGTTCACAGCAGCACCTGTGTGTAGGGAGAGCAGAGGTAGGAGGAGGGGGGTGAGGGAGCAGGGGGGCGACTAATCAGTGTTGTTCCCCTGTTATTGATCATTTCATGCAGTTAAAGAAAATGCCTGCTAGAAAACTTTTTTTTTTCTAGAGACTGTTTTGATGCCCCCTTTAGTGCAGCGCCCCCATGCGGTGCATCCACGGCATAGTGGCCATTTGCGCCACTGCCTCAGTCTGAGCTGCTGTATTCAGCTCAGTCTTTTAAATAGCACCCTCTCACAATGGATCAACCAGTTTGCTGATGACCGCTGAAACCAGCTGCTCACATGATCAAGGAGGACCATCAGCCTAACGATGGATCGTTAGCACTAGGGCTGGACGATTAATCGCATTTTCAATTATCTTGCGATATGTTAAAACGCGATTCTCGAATCGCAAGGGCTGCGATTTGACTGGTCACGTGACTTGGGAGTGAGCCGAGCCAAGCGGAGCAGAGCAAAACCGAGCAGGCAGGGAGGGGGACACCGTGCGCTCTAACACAATGGCTTCAGGCTTGACAGAAGTCATAAAAGTTATAAATTCAGGTAAGTTAGTCCATGTAAACGTGTATCTGAGCTTACAGGCTGAAACACCGAGATAGCGGTAGATAAACAGAGCACGAGCTGGTCATGTGACCGGGCCTGTTTTTGACGGTGCCCTGTTAGCAGCTAGCTCAGCAAGCTAACGTTCTGCGTGAAAAAGCGCATTCATTATCTGATAAAAAAAAACATTTTGTCATTAGTGATATGAATTAATACAGAACCAGTAAAACACACGTTTCGCGCAAGCTGATTTTTTAAAAACTAGTGGTGGTGGTGTTATCTTAGCTTTAGCATAGCTATTTAGATGAGTTGATGCATTTTCTCATTACGTGTATAACCAAACCTGGTCGTGATGTCACGACTATTATACTATCCTTATTGTCCGTTTTAAATAAAAATGTTAATTATTATGTTCAGTAATGTGAAGCTATTTAGTCATCCCGTTTTGCATTCACTTAACCTTGACAAACTGGGAAAAGCTAAAACCTGTACATTGTTTTTAACTAACAAAGTGAGAAGTTTTTTCTGGTCCTCAATTTTTGCACGTGTGAGAGGTGAGGATGTGAATGTGTGTATTTATTTATTTTATTTTGTATTACAGGACATAGAGTGTCTCTCCCACAGTTGAAAGAAGAAGGCAGCAATGACTGAAGAGGGAGCTCAATCTTCCTGGACACAGCCTCATCACTGAATGTCCAACAAGATGGGGATCCAAGGAAATTATTGCAGCCATTTCAGGTGCTGTCAGGTGACTGTTATGCATGCTCCCTTATGGCAGGATATGGAGATGTTGGAATCTGTTCACAAGGCTCTGCATCCTGCTGTTAAGACTGACTAATGTTTATATTATTGTTCCAAGAGTTGTTCTTTTTTTTTTTTTTACATCTAAAACATTTAATAAGAACAGATACTAGTTTATTTATTTTGTGTTCACTGAGTTTGAATTCCCAAAACAGGTTGGTTAAAGCAGATTCTCTGTTTTTTGCACTTTATAATAATAGTGCTGCTGTTTATAATGATGTTTTTCTACTACATTAGGGCTTAGTGTATTACTAGTTGATGTTTTTCTTAGTTAATCCTAGATGTTATTACTGTTTTTCTCTTGCATTTGTTGTTGGATGTAACTGGGACCCTGTGTACATAATCTCGTTTTCATCACATGTACCACATGCGGTGCAAATGACAATAAAGACTCTCTGACTCTCTGACTTTATTTTTTATGATGTTACTGGCTGGAAAGCAGTAAGTTTAAAAAAAATTATATCTAATTTTTTACATTTATTAACTGTCATGTGAAGTTCAGACCGTAGTTAGGAAGTTCACTTAACTTGTTTACTATTATGTTTATGAAACAAGAAAAAATAGAAATGGTGAAAAGAAAAGGCATAGATTTGTTTGCTTTATTGTAATCTCTGCTTTAAATAAATCTGACATTGTTTATTATTAAACAGATTGATTAATTGCTTCTGTTTGTTGAAAAATACTTGAGAAGGTATTAAAAAAATAATCGCATTTTAAATCGCAATTAATAGAAAAAAAATCACAATTAGATTATTTTCCAAAATCGTTCAGCCCTAGTTAGCACCCTGATGGTTGTTTGCTATTCACAGAAGGCTGAGTGATACTAGCAATAACAGCATTATAAGAGGGGGACAGTTGAACCCGGAGGCCTCCACCCCTGTTTAATGATGGGCGGTTTCTTTTCACAAAGATGGCCTCATTTACTCCTCTCTCAAACCATCGTTCCTCTCTATCAAGGATGTGAACATCTTCATCCCTGAAAGAGTGACCGCTGGCCTGGAGATGAGTGTAGACTGCAGAGTCCTGACCTGATGATGTTGATCTTCTGTGCTTTTTTACATTTTTCTACCTGGATTATTGATCATGCATCAGGGTACACTTACATTGGCTGTGTAGTGGTCACACATGCTTCCTCTCCTTCACTGTCTTCATCTGAGTGTTCATCTCGTACTTCTCCAAACTGGTCTTCATCTCCTTCCTGCAAACCAGAAAAATTATTACTTTTATAATTTATTTGGAGCACAAACATCTGTATGTTCCAAAGCTTTTGGGGACAAAATTTGCAATACCTTTTATCACTGAAATTCAAAGTCAGGTGAATCTTATTTTCGGCGAGGGTCAGTTCGTTGTGCAGAAAGCTGTTAGAACAAAAAGGAATTTAACATCATGAAAAAAAAAAACTTTACCTTAAAAAAAAATTCTTATCTGACTTTATAGCACAAGGGTTCCAAGAACTTAACTGTTCCTTAATAAATTCACGCAATGGTCAAATCTTCTGGATTTAAATTGTTTCACTTTGACGTCTTCCAAATCATCGCGTGCACTGTGTGCTCAGCATATTAAAGATGTTACTTTAAATAAAAATCTGTGATTTTTATCAATTTTGTTGTCCTGTGACATGTTCAAATCTGTTCTGCCATCTTTGTTTTGATTTTTGTGAAAACAAAGTCAAAAGATGCTTCTTGTTTGTTATTTTAAACGTTTTATTTAAAATAAACTGGAGTGCACAGAATAACTTTAAAATATGTTGTTTTACATTAAATGCAGAGGTTTCATCATCTATTCTGTGTAAATGTTCTGCTTGTTTTTATCACAAAGTGACTGTAATTACTCTTCGTGGCCGCTATAGAGGCGCTGTTGACGCCCGCTAGCTTAGCCTTTAGCTTAACCGTTAGCTTGCGAGTAGCATCTAACAAAATCGGATTAAAAGCAACTTACGCAAAGAGTTTTAGCCTGTACGTGATACTCACTAGAACCGCGTTCTTTTAAGAGACATACTCAATGTTATTAAACCTGTTGAGACAGGTTCTGTGATTTTTAAACGTTAAAGAAAAATCTCCGTTTGTCTTGTGGTTATGTGTTATGCACTGCGCAAATAAATTATAAATAAATCGAATTTTAGCTCAAAATTCTCATACAGCTCATAGTTTGTAAATGACCACGAAGTAATTACGTTCAAGTTTAAAGAAATTCGGCCGTGTGGTTTATGACCTACAGTATATTGCTAACAGACACTGAGCTAACAAGTGGCTAGTTCATAGGGCCTACCTCCAGAGCAGGAGGCTGGGCTGCGACAGACAGTCCGACCAGAGAAGGCTACCGTCGGACACATGAGCTGCGACTCACTCGTGTATCTCCTAGCTGCTAAGAAGCAACTGGGGGAAAGAAACCCAGCGTACCCCCACCTTTCTTTTACCTGCGAATCTTTACTTCCACGGCACGCGCGAGCACAATTGTCTCAAACGAAAATTTAAAATTATATTGTAGCTAGCCGCTAGCTAGGTTTAAGTTAAGACTTATATTAGTTGGCTAGCTCTACCGTTAGCTAACACGAGCTGAGTCAATATCCAAATCGCCTGTTATAAAACATTTTGATACCAACCAACTTCATGCATTATGATTAAAAAAACATACTTACTGGTATCTGTTAAGAAGATATTTCCCAAGAGAAGCAAGCAAACGCGCTCAAAAATGAGGCTCTGCGCATGTGCGATGTGTGTGTGTTCTGAGCATGCGCGTTGTGTGAGGTTCTGCGCATGCGCATGACAATTTCACCCATTTAAATTCACATAACTTCTATGTAAACCAGTCACACAAATTTATATAATATAATCTTGATTGTTTTATATCTTTTTATATCTTTGATTATTTAAACAATGTTAGTAAGTAATACTAATTACATTCAATAAAGTTGATAATTTATTAAATTATGTATATAATCTTTAATTTTAATGCATAAATATAAAAAAATGAGTTTTTAAATAAAATCAAATAGATTTAAATGTATAAAACTTACTTATGCCATGAATCATTTCTGTGAGTGTGTGCACCCATTGTGTACAAAGGTTTGCCCCTGAGGGGTCAAAGGTCACCCTGTGTATAAAATCTGTTTTATGCCTCAAAGGTGCCAACATGAATGTCAGAAGTCTGGACATTGAATTTTTATCTTTTCTTCCACTTCCCACATTATTCAAGGAAGTAGGAGGCTGTGAGTAACATACCAGCTACACACATCTGTGCTGTTGCTAGTGGGAGCTCCACAGACACGTCTGGCGGAAGTATCAGGTGAATGTTTCTGCACGTTTTTTCTCAGGCTGTGCTCTCTAAACACGCAGTTGAGAGCAGCCAGAACACCTAAATATAAAGGCCGGAGTTCTCATGAGTATGCATTTTACTGAGCATTTCAAGGGCGTGAATGAATTACGTTCCCATAGCAATAGTGTTGCACCGAGTGACCTGACTGATAAAGGGAACTGAAAGTTAAGCACCATAGCTCATGTTCCCTGAAGGAAGGGAACGAGGTGCAACACAGTTGGCCCTTTTCAATGCTGAAGCTCGGTGAAGTGCACTTGGAGACCATTTGGATGGGCGTCCGCGTCTTAAGTACCCAGAGGGCGGGGCCTCTGGGGTGATGCTGACGCCCCCTGCCGTAAAGGCGTGAATGTATTCTTTCAGGTAATCGCGCGGGGGCGCAATTCCCATAGCAATAGTGTTGCACCTCGTTCCCTTCCTTCAGGGAACATGAGTTATGGTGCATAACTTTCAGTTTCAGGCTGTTATCAGCAAACTGGTTGATCCACTGTGAGAGGGTGCTATTTATAAGACTGAGCTGAATACAGCATCTCAGACTGAGGAAGTCTTTCGGACGAAAGACAAAACGTTTCTACAATTTTTTTTTGCTTTGTTTTGTTTTGTTTTTTTAATGTCCAGAAGACCAGACTTAGCTTTTTTAGATTATTCCTGTAAAAGTCTCTTTCATTCCTCCATTCTGGCGTGATGTCAAGTCTCAGTCGTTATATTCCATTTAAGACCGTATAGATGTCCTGTAAAGGACAGCGGAGCCCTTCAGGCGAGATGTCCAATCGATGCTCTTCTCAGCCTTTTGGTGTGACTAACAGATCAGTGGAGGCATGAAATAGAAAGCTCACACTGTTCTCCGGTTATAAAACTGATCCTCAGTATTTCTTTAATATTTCACTAACTTCATAGGCATTACTGTATTTCTGGAGGCTAAACAGTATGGAAGGAAATGAGAGAAAATAAAGTGTAACAGCAGGAAGCCTGATGAAGTGCAGTGTATGGGCTGTGGTTGAGAGCAGATGGCAGTAGCTTCTGTTTCACATGTTCTCCTGCCTGCTTGGATTCACCTTCTTTAGCTGCACTGTTGTGCAGCACGGGCAACTAAACATTGGTGTAAATATAGAGCACAAACTGCAGAGTGCCTGAGTGAAAATGTTAACGTGTTGCTAAAAATACAAAGTACAATAATTGCATTTAAAAGTTACTGTGAGTTTGACTAAAATCTGTTCACTTGTTCATGAGAGTTTTTGTGACAAAGGAGCGTGCGGCACAATAAACTGATCTGGTTCTATTTCATCCCTCCTGACCGCCTTAGGGCGGTGCTGAAAGCACTGAATTTTCCCTTCGCGCATGCGTTGTTCTGAGTAATAATAATGACGACGTCACACACGCGTGTGACCAGATGACTAATCAGAGGCTATATAGCCTAGCTTCACCTGCGACTCTGCTCCCCTTTTTCTTCTTGTGCATGGTTCTATCCAGGGCTACAGCCCCTTGCATCTTTCCACCGTCGCCGGAGGCCTGACAGCCTGCTGGCTCGACAGCCTCCTGGCCCGACAGCCTGCTGGCTTGACAGCCTGCTGGCTCGACAGCCTCCTGGCCCGACAGCCTGCTGGCCCGACAGCCTGCTGGCCCGACAGCCTGCTGGCCCGACAGCCTGCTGGCCCGACAGCCTGCTGGCCCGACAGCCTCCTGGCCCGACAGCCTGCTGGCCCGACAGCCTGCTGGCCCGACAGCCTTCTGCCCGACAGCCTGCTGGCCGGAGAAGCGTGTTTTGCCCTCCGAGGGACCGCAGCGGTTTAGCCTTTGTTCAAGGTATTTCTCCGGTTCGTTAGAGACTCAATGGCTGGATGCCTCCTACCCACTGCACAACTCGAAACGCGCCTGCCGTCCCCTTTTTGCCGCTGGTCACGGTCCCACTGAACCACTGAACACCGTCTGATGACGTACACTAGGGGGTAGCAGAGGGAGGGGTCTCTGGCTTGTTTTCCGGGTTCAGTTGTTGTTTTAACTGCACCTCCGACGGTCTTCGATGAGATTAAAACTTTTTTTTATGTTTGGGGTGATCTACACTGGAGAGGACAGCAGCCTGTCAGCAGCAACTGTAAAAATGCCACGTTTCTTACCGGAGTTTGGGTCCAATTCCTGGAGGCTCGATCCGGTGAGTTTAAAAAGTCCGAAAAAAGTCCCGTTGTGGTTGTGTAATCAGATAGCGAGGCTCTCCCGACTGTTTGCCGGATGCGTCGAGCCGCCAGAGATCAACATTTGGGACGTCGGCGGCTCGACGGCGACGCGCGCGTGCGTGTGCAGGCTGCCGTCGCGCCGCTTCGATCACTCGAATCTCGCCGCTTCCTTGTTCGCCGTGACTCCACGCGTCTCCTCCATAGACTTTGAATGTAAACCGGCCGCTTCGGCCGCTCGACAAAGGGGGCAGTGGGTACGAGGCATTACACCTCTCTTCCAACTTACAGCGTTTTACTACTATGTTTTGTGATTCAACAAGCTGGTGATTAGATAGATAGACTGATTGCTTGCACCTGGTGATGAGTGGCTGAGGCTGAGGTCAGGTGAGAGCTGTGCTTCGTTTTACATGGCAGGAGACAGGTAAGCCAAACAAATGCAAACAAATGCAATTAAATTCAGGTAAAACAAGCCAAATATATTAAATTAAATCAACATTTAATGTTTTGATTAAAACATTTATGTGTATTTTTTTTAAACATAAAAAATACTGTTCATATTAACCTCTACCTGTTGATTCAAAAATCTGGACGAGGAGACGGTGAGTGACTTGGAGAATTTTCTGGACCAGTGTTTTGACAGTTTCGTGATGGGTAAGACAAAAGACAACACCACGCCCACACAGATATCTAAACGCACGCGTTCAGAGAGTTCTCCGCGCGCATCCGGGTCACCAGAGAAGAGTTTTACAGAGATATTAGAATCGATTGATAAAAAACTATCTAGTTTGGATGCTAGACTTTTTTTAGTTGAAGTTTTACACAAAGAATTTGAAAAACTCATAGAATCCTTGGAGTTCAGTCACGCCCAGGTGACGTCACTCGCTGCAGAGAACCAATCACTGCGGGGCGACGTTAATTTTTTTTTTTAACAGAACAGGTGACGCGGATGTCAGGTGAAAGCAGGAAATTCAAAGAGTCCATCCTGGATCTACAGAGCAGAAGCATGAGAGATAATCTTGTTTTTTCTGGGATATCAGAGCGGGGGGTGGGGTGCTGAAGCCACGATCTGTGACTTCATTGAACATCAGCTGAAACTCCCGAGCAGAACGGTAAGATCAATCACTTTCGATCGCGTTCACAGCATCGGATCTAAAAGGTCGGATAACTCGCGTCCACGAGCACTGGTGGTTACATTTGAGCATTATAAACAGAAAATGCAAGTTATCAGACAGGGCAGAGAACTGAGGGGGACGAAATTTAGCGTTAAGGCTGGGGAAAAGCTCCGTGCTCGAGCGAGCGCGGCGCCCCGCTGTGTGAGCTCCGTGCGTGTGCCGCTGCACAAGCCTTTTGAACGCTCGCGCAAACGCGCAAAGCTCTTTTTTTACGACCGCGCACGCTTGCGCGGTGTCTCACAATAAACTGCCCTGGTGGCGGACTGTTTTGTATGACACACAAATGAATTAAATTCCTCTTCTTCATCGCTGATCGGGCCTTTTCTTTTGTTTTTTTGCCAAAAGTCAAGTGATCGCTTGAAGCGGTCACCATTCACTTCCTCCTCCGATGAGGAGGAATGAATGAACTTGTCACGAGTGAACTAAACTCATGTCCAACGTGGATGCGCAGGTTCTAAACATTTCCTGGTGTGCTTGTCTGCTGTGTGGGTTGAAGGACCAGCGCTCCCTGTTTTAATTTTAATTTTTAGGACTTTTTTATTAACATATAAACACAGAACAAAGCTGCACAGCCCTCTGCCTTTTCTTCTCAGACCCGACATTCTTCTCAGACCCGACCTGTCAATCAAATCAGTAGGCTGTCAGCAAATGACCAATCAGCGACCTCAATTTGTCCCGTAGCTAAACGCTCCGCCCTGCTTCTGCTCAAATGACATCAAGTATTTGGAGCGAAAACGTTGGAGCCACACGCTGCTTCACGCTGAGCTCTGCTGTGAACCCCCCACGCACAACACACGCGCGTGGCGCGGCGCTCGCTCGAGCGCAGAGCTTTGCCCCAGGCATTAATGATCAATATCCAAAAGAAATATTAGACAGAAGAATTGAAAAAGACTTCTGGACAGAAGTCGAAACGTTTTCTGCAACAAATAAAGTCCAGTTGATCCTGTATTGAACGCCTTTATTGATTTCATCATGTCCTGGACGACTGAGAATCTTCACCAGCATATTAGACAGAAGACGCGTTTTGTTCCCTATCGGAAAGAAATTTACTTCTGAAGGAGCCAGGGCTTCTGTATCTGTTGACAGGTTGTATGTTAACGGTCAGTTGTACAGGGAGCCGGACGTCACTCCGTGGCTGTATTAGAGAACCAGCAGGTTAGTATATGGTTAGTTTGGCAGGTAGGTTTGGAGCAGGGCTGGTCAACATGCAGCCCGCGGGCCAAAATCTGACCCGCTGGTGAACTAAGTGGTCCATCAAGGGGAACAACAAAAAATAAAGAAAAAATACAGTATATGAGGAAGTCTTTCGGACGAAAGACGAAACGTTTCTACAGTTTATTTGCTTTTTTTTTTTTGAATGTCCAGAGGACCAGACTTAGCTTTTTTGGATTTTTCTACCTGGATTATTGAGCATGCATCAGGATACAGTATAATAGTTTTATTCATAACAAATATATTTATTGATAAGAAGTACTGATAAATAACTCATGAGCGCTTGGCTTTTGATGATTGTGGCCCGTGGGTGGTTTAGTTGAGTAGTCCTGGATTAATGCTTTTTTACACTGGAGGTGAATTAATTGGTATTTGTAAATGAAATTTAAAGCACAACTCGGTGTCTGCACTGGTGAAGGTACGGTAAATGTCATAGTGGTTATTGTTTGATTTTGTTGTTGTTTTTTTGCTTGTTTGTTTTTCTTTAAATTTTATCTTGCTTGTCTCTTTCTTTTGACTTCTCTATATCATTTGTTAGCACACAGCCACAAGGGCAGATATACACCCATGCCAGTCCACACATGTACCTCATAAAGAAACTGAAAGTTATGCAGGTGAAGATTCTCAGTCGTCCAGGACATGATAAAATCAAAAAAGGCGTTCAATACAGGATCAACTGGACTTTATTTGTTGCAGAAAACGTTTCGACTTCTGTCCAGAAGTCTTTTTCAATTCTGAATGAATGAAAGCAAAAAAAGTTATGCACCATAACTCATGTTCCCTGAAGGAAGGGAACGAGGTGCAACATACTTGCTATGGGAATTGTGCCCCCATGTGATTACCTGAAGGAATATACTCACGCCTTTATGGCTAGGGGCGTCATCGCCGCTCCAGAGGCCCCGCCCTCTGGGTACTTAAGCGGCTTGCGCCCCTCCATCTTTCTCCAAAATTGCACTTCACCGAGCTTTCAGCATTGAAAAGGGCCAGCTATGTTGCACCTTGTTCCCTTCCTTCAGGGAACATGAGTTATGGTGCATAACTTTCAGTTCCCTTTCAGTCTGGTCTCTCAGTGCAACATACTTGCTATGGGAACATAATCCATTCACGCCCTTGAAATGCTCAGTAAAATGCATGCTAGAGTGAACGTCTGCCTTTGACAAGCAGGCATCCCAAGGCTACTTTCTACTGTGTCTTAGAAAGGACAGCCTGAGTGACATCACCCACAGTAACATCCAAACTGTAATGGTTTGCAAAAGTATTTAATGAGCTCCAATTCGTAGCAGCACAGATGTCTGTGACTGGTACACCCTTGAATAATGACCAGGAAGTGGCCAAGCCCCTAGTGGAGTGAGCATGCACTCCAGAGGGTACCTGTTGACCTTTGCTACTGTACGCCTTTTTAATGGCCTCAGTCACCCAATGTGAGAGGCGTTGTTTTGATAGGGCTCTCCCGGTAGCAGGTGCTACAAAGCAGACGAACAGTTGGTTTGTTTTCCTCCATTCGGCTGTTCTCTGCATGTAGGTGCGTAAAGCCCTCACTGGGCAGAGAGCCTGTAGCCTTCCCTGTTCCTGAGTGAGGACAGGAGCAGGTGGATAGGAGGAGAGATCAAAGTCTAGACTCATATGGTTCAGAGTCAAGACCTTGGGAGTGTATGCGGGATTAGGCCTTAGTGTGACCTTTGACCCGTCAGGGGTGAATCTGGTACACATTGGATGTACAGACAATGCATGGAGGTCACCCATGCGTTTCGCCGAGCAAAGTGCCAGGAGTAGAGCGGTTTCATAAGATAGTAAATCTATCTTAACCTTGCTCAGTGGCTTGAATGGAGGGTCACAGAGAGTCCCCAGGACCAGGCCAAGATCCCAACCAGGGGTCAGGGTCCTGCTGGGTGGTTTAGTCCGAAGGACACCCTTCATAAATCGTATTATGATTGGGTGTGCTCGGGGTGTCCTATGTCCCCAGCCTTCGTGTTAGGCTGAAATAGCTGATAGGAAAACTTTAATCGTTGAATAATAACGACCTTTTTCCAGTAAGTCCTGAAGGAAAGTCAGGAGCTGAGCCAAGTCGCATGCATAAGAAATAATATTTCTTTCTGAGCACCAGGCTTCAAAAACGTGCCACTTTTGTGCATATAAAGATTGTGATGATCCAGCACGGGCGTTTTGTATGGTTAATACCACATTTTCCGGCAGGCCTGATGCCATCAACCTGTTCTTTTCAGCCAACAAGCTGAGACTTTTGGCAGTTCCTGGCCTAAGTGGCTGTACTGCCCCTTCTGGTGACACAGAGGCTGTTAGCCCCTGGGGTTCAACCAGATTGGGAAGGAGGCCTCCTTGCTGATGTGCTCCCAAGTTACCTTGCTCAAGGTTAATTGAGGGCAGATGTAACCTGTCATCCTTATTAGACAGGTTTGGAGCAGAAAGTCTATTTTCCTCCTCCAAGTTTGGAGTCCTACTGTGAGGCTACGAGTTATGTAAACAAGCAGATCTCCTGACTCCAATCCGTTTTCTGGGGTGGTCCAGTCTACTGGTCCTTGGCTTTAATGGAGCGTTGGTACCAGGTAAACTGACTGAGGTCTGTGTTTCACCCTTTGGGATAATTATTTTCGAAAGCAGATTTGGATCAGCACAGAACGGGAGGTGACGTGCTGTCTGAGTACTGTTTGGGCATTTCATGTCCCTCGTTAATAACAAAGGAGTGGCTGCAACGTGAGAACGTGGGGGTGTTCCTTTTGGTTTGGCAGACTTCAGATTATTTGGTGATAAAGAGCTCAGTTCCCCTCGAAAAACAAGAAGAGAGATCTGATTTGGCTCTGACTTGTTTTCATCCACAGCAGGCTGAACACAGTCACTGCTGTGAAGGTGTGAAGTTTGTGGCTGCCTGAGGGCGTCTGATGTAGTCCCCCAGTCAGCAGACTCTGTCAGCTTGCCTCCCTGAGGTGCGGACATGTCACGTGTTCGTCTGGTTAGTGAATTGGCTGTCCCATCGTTCACAATGGAGCGAGGACTTGAGCATGTGACCCTCCTCACCTGTCTCCCTGAGAGGTGTGGGGGAGGGGGTTCGCAGACGCCTCTGTGTCTGCTCACTGCAGATGAATCAGAGGTACTCTGCTGGGATTTATTAATTATGCTAATACCCCGTGGGCCATGAGGGAGGGGGGAAAAAAGGCCCTCTCCTTTTATGACGGCTTGCAGGCCATAGGGACCTGCTTTACTGAAGATTGTGTGTTGTTTTGTTTTTTGTTTTTTTTAGTCAATAAAACAGAGAGGAGCTGTTTCATGAAATTTATTCGTGCTTATGTGCAATGACGTACATGATTCTATGTCACTCACAGCAGAGAAAGCATGATTTGTGCATGCTGTAAATAAACCAGCTTTTTGTACTGTGTTACAAGCAAAGTCTGGACATGAGGGGATCATTCCCGTTACCACGTGGGCGGGTGATCGTGTAACGTGGAAACGTGGACCTGGTTCATCAGGCACGTTTTTGTCTGTTGTCCCGATTCGCGGTGGGGCACGCGTTGCAGAGTGGTGCAGAGACTGCGCAGGTCTGCTTCCAGCAGACTCCCTTGGGGGGGCGAAGCTTCTCCGGGGAATGCCCACCCGGAGAGCTTCCGCCTGTCTGCGTCTTCGGTCCAGCTTGGTCTGAATTCGCTCCAAAGCTTTACCTAACAATCCCGCGGCTCTATTAAGTGGTGGAGAAAAGGCACCTTTTGTCCCTCCGGGAGATCCGTTAAAGTCATCCAGAGGTGGCGGATCGCGATGACCACTTCCGCCATTCCCCTGCCCTGTGTAACAGCAGCTGTCCCCATCATACGGAGTACAAAGTCTGTTGCTCTGCGGGCTTCATCCAGCAAGTCGGCGGCCGCCTGCTTGTCCGTTGTTGTTTGGAGCTGTTGCAGTTTTTTGGCCAGGTAGGCTTGCATTAACGCGGACGCGTTCATGGCGTGTGCCGCAAGTCCCTATGCTCTGTAGCATTTCTCGAGTAGAGACGCTGAGGCTCGACAAGCCTTGTTGGGAAGGGTTAGTTTTGTTCCTGATGATTTAGGAGCCAGGTGAGACGCTAATGTGTCCTCAATCTGAGGCACGTTAGCTATTCCCACTTCATCCATCCTGTCTACGTCGAGGAACTGTGAGAGGGGAAGAAGTATAGGGGCTCTTGGTTGAGTCCAGGTGCGAGTTAGTTTTGTGAGGAAGTCCGGGAACATGGGCATCTTTTGCCTTGTGGTAGCCTGCTGCTTCGAGAAAAAATAGTTTCCTGCCAGCCTCGTGACCTGTTGGCGAGGCGGAGGTTCAGGCCATGGGATGTGCATCGTGTTCGTTGCTCTGTGGCACAAGTCGAACAGAGCAGGGATGGAAAAGTCTGTTTTTGGGAGCACAGGTACCGGGGTCTGGGAGAGGTCTTCACCCTGATCCTCCAGTTCCACGTCTGCCTCCTCCGTTGAAAATTCGCCCGAGGCATTGATGCACCTGGTGATGAACGGCTGAGGTCTGAAGAGAGCTGTGATGCATGTTTCATGGCAAGATATAGGTAAAACCAAACAATTTTGATTAAAATTCAGGTAAGCCAATTTATTTAAACTATATTTAAATTAAAAACATAAAATATAAAATACTATTCATATTAACTATTCGTGTTAACCTGTGCCTCTTGTTTAAAATAAACAAAACTGGAAGAAGAGACCGTGAGGGATTTGGAGGAATATCTGGATGCGTGTTTTGACAGCTTTGTGATGGGTAAAACACAGGGAAACTTCACACCTGCACATGCGTCAAAACGCACGCGCTCGGCGAGCTCTCCTGGTTCTTCCACATCTCCTGAAAAGAGCTTTACGGAGGTGTTGGAGTCTATTGATAATAAGCTATTTAGCTTAGACGCGAGATTGGCTTTAGTTGAGATTCTCCACAAGGAATTCTCTGCATTCAGAGAATCCTTAGAATTCAGCCAGGCTCAGGTGACGTCACTGGCTGAGGAGAACAGAATGCTGAGAGGGGACGGGAAACAGCTGACAGAGGAAGTGACACGGATTTCCAGCGACAACAGGAAATTCAAAGAGTCTATTCTCGATCTACAAAGTCGAAGCATGAGGGATAATATTGTTTTTTCTGGGATAAGTTACTATCCGTGAATTCATTCAACGCAAGCTGAAACTCCGGAGAGTTACAAGGGAAAAATTACAGCGTAAATGATCCATTTCCCAAAGAGATCTTGGATCGGAGACGTGTTCTGTTTCCAATAAGAAAAAAGTTTTTTTCTGAAGGAAAGAGAGCGACAGTGTCTGTTAACAGGCTTTATGTAAATGGACAGTTGTACAGGGAACGGGACGTGACTCTGTGGCTTTATTAGAGGATCAACGACAGGTTAGTTTTGAGCAGGGATGTTCAACATACGGCCCGCGGGCCAAGTCAGGCCCGCTGGTGAACTAAATGGACCCATCAGTGGGTACAATTTAAAAATGAATATAAACATAAAAAAATATATATATATATATAT
>JBBPBX010023603.1:0-13012 GCA_038048925.1 Garcialebias charrua | reverse complement strand
ATGATGCAAAATAAATAAATAAATATAAATGCATAAAAACGTCTTTACAAAAAGAAAAAAAAGACCAACAAAACATTGGGAGCATTTATTATGCTCCTATCATTTATCATACTGCAGATAAGTCACAGGAAAAACAAAACTATTAGTTATTATTAATATTAAAAGTGAAAGTAAGGCGCTGAACCGAAACTTAAAAAACAAATGGGGCCACAGCCACACCGTACCACCGCCTGCAGTGCTGTGCAATTTAGGTTTACTTTTAGAGATTGTGTTTATAGTTTTTTAATAGGTCTAGAGAGATGAATATTTGCTGCTTTTTGTTTGTGAAACGAGAGCGAGGACGCAGTTTCGGCCGTGTTATATATGTGACCTGCAATGCAACACTGCCCCCTGCTGTCACAATCTACTACGGTGTTCAAAGAAAGGAAAATCAACAGAATGATTCAATGAGTAGCGCAATTTATAAAATTATAAACTGTTTTAGAATAAAATAGAATATATCTTTATTGACATTGTCATTGCACCGGGGCACAAAACAATGTAATTGGTTACGCACATTCGTCTTAAGATAGGGACGAGTGCACGAAGATGCAGTAGTATGAAACTGCGCCACCACAATCAGATATGGAAAAAGGAAAATACAGATGGGTATCATTGGTATTCAAAAAAAGAATCTATCATAATTTGTCTTCTTAAGACACTCCATGATAAAGTCCCAAAAACTCTACCAGCATTAAGCACAAAGAGACAAGACATGTTGCAGTTTGATGACAAGCAAGGAGATCAAGTCTGTGAGTAACATTCAGATAAGCACAGTCAGCAGTTGTCTCAGCTCGGCGCCATCCAAGCGCACACACAGAGATCTCTGGGGGGAGGGGGGCAGCGTGTTCTCTCAGCTTTCGACTCCAGGAGAAGAATTTCCACACAGCCTTCATTCAAGGTCGCTCAGAGTCCAGATTAGATAGTCGCTTTTGTTTATCTTCAGCTCAGGCCACAGTGTACTTTTGACTGCAGCCTTCCAAGTCCAGGTGCTGTTCAGGTCCAAAATCGCCGAATCATATGAGGTTCCGAGCTACGAACCCCCATCTGTGCCCTGATTGAGTCCGGACGGCTGTAAACGAGTTCCAAAACGCACCGCAGGTCCGCGGTGGTCTACCGCTGCTCCCATCGTGCGGTTCAGTTCGTACAACAGCTGGGATGTGGAGCTCATAGCCCGGATCAGAGAATCTTGCTGATCAGGAAGTTTCGCCAGCGCGCTGATAGCCGCCGCAGTCTTCCTCAGCTTCCAGTAGCAGACAGCTCCGCCAACGCCAAAAAACAGAGTAGCTGCCACCAATATCCCAATAATCCACAAATCTTCCACGTCTTCGACAGACAGGACGGTCAGACACATTGGCTGCCACTGGCTCCACGAGTCCATAATGTATCCGACAGCGTGCGTGTCGGAGGGGCAAGCCGTTTCTCCTGGCCCGGTTCGCTTTGTGGAAAAAATTTTATCTATTGAGGAAACAGCCCAATTAATTAAATCCATCTCAAATTGGTTCGAGTGAGCGCTGAAGAGTACAGACGAGACAAAAAAAGCAGGCAGGGAGGAGGAAAACTTAGGGAGGAGAGGAGCAAAAAGATATGCGACTTGCTTTGCCGAGAGCGGAAGTTTTACCTTTTTGACAAAACTGGGCCTGCTCCATTAACATCCGTGCGCACAAAGGAATCCAAATCCAGCTAAAAGCTACCCCGCGCTCGGTTTTTATCACGTGATGTGACGTACTGACGTTACCGCGATGTGATGACGTCACTATGGGTACTCGAGGTGGACAAAAAAGCCTCGATAGAAGTCAAAGCACTCGATCTGTCGAAAACTCGGTTACTCTGTTAAAGCATTAATATATATATACTGTATACAGTATATATATAATTTAATTTATTTATTTATATTTTTCTCTTACCCCCCTGGTTGCCTGGTGGACATTCTGGGGGTGGGCCGTCAGGGGTTGTCCTGGACTATGGGGGGGTTCGGGGCCTGGGGGTTCGCCGTGGGTGAGGCTGGCATTGCGCTCTCACTGGGATTGCTTGGGCTCGGGTGTCATGTGCAGGGGCGTAACTTTAGGTCTAACATTGGGGGGGTTGTGATTAACAATAAACACGAAAAAATTGTACACTATACGCTTCAGTGTTTAATACGCGTCATCTCTTCTTCTTCTTCTTCTTCGATGGTGTTTACTGGCAGTTTACAAACTCAGTGCATTACCGCCATCAACTGGACGGAGATGTAATTCAAGAGTCTACTTTCAACAAAAAATAAATAAATAAATTAATTAATTAATTAATTAAAATAAAATTAAATCCTTTCAGCTAATTTTGTAACTTTCAAATATTTAACAAATGCTTTAGTTATAACCTGTGACTGATTTTTCTTCAATAAAGTAACCATTGTCACCGAACTCCCCATTACCCTTTCCAGTGCCTTCCTCTCTTTATTATATTTCTTACAATAAATCAACACATGTTCCACTCCTTCCAGTACCCCACAATTAGAGCAGTCACCTGATGGATGTTTTCCTATTATCTTTAGACCACTATTTAATGTAGTGTGCCCAATCCTCAACTTAATCCATACTTCCTCTCTCCTAGACATTAAACTACTATCGTCACTTAGGAGTACCTCCTTCTGTATGTTATGTAAATGTCTTCCTCTTTCCTCTAAATCCCACCTCTCCTGCCACATATCATTTATTTTATCTTTAACAATTATTTTTATTTCTGCTTTACTTAATGGGACATCATATTCAATTTCTCTTGCTATTGGAATGGGGATCTAGTAAAGGTGGACGCAAATACTTTATGTATTTCTTGACGTCGACAGGTCTAAGTAGAAGACTGTAGGTCTACGATTTTTTTATTTTTTATTTTTTTTTAAATTTTTTTTTTGCTTTGTTTTGTTTTATTTTTGAATGTCCAGAGGACCAGACTTGGTTTTTTTTTTTTGGAAGACTGGAAATAGTTTAGGGATGGGACCATTAGATGGCGGTAATACACCGGAAGGTTGTAAGCTGCCGTTAAACCTCACGGAAGAAGAAGAAGAAGAATTTCTCTTGCTGTATACGCGTCATCTCCACGCGACGCGTCAGCTTTGTCCTGATCAAGATGGCGGCGACAGGACCCAGCTAGTACGAAGAACTTCACAAAGAAACACGGTAAAAACAATTATTTCTTTGCGAGAAAAAATATATTACTAAGCTGACTTTATAGAAGACGTGTTCTTGAGTTTAACTAAATGTTCAAATCGGCTGGATTTAAAAAAAAAAGTTCGCTGATTTTTATGCAGGCGCCAGGCGGGTCAAACCGGACGCTTTCTTTCTTTAAATTTAGCTAAATAAACGCTTAAAAATATACAGTATTTCTTCGCTGACTTATGGGTGATAGTAGACGTACTCCTGAGTTTGACGAAATGTTCAAATCAGCTGGATTTAAAAAAAAAAAAGTTCGCTGAATTTTATGCAGGCGCCAGGCGGGTCAAACCGGAGCTTTGTTTCTTTAAATTTAGTTAAATAAACGCTTAAAAAATATATTTCTTACCTCACTACAGCAGATGGGCTCCTGAGCTGAACCAAATGTGAAATCAGCTTGATTTAAAAATCCGCGGTGTGGTTTATGAGTGGTATCTTGCAAACAAAAACAGCGAACCTCACAGCTAATAGCAGCTACATCCATAGCAAGGGGCGGGCAGCGACAGAGTCAGTCCGACCAAAGGAGGCCTTTTTCGAACACATGCATGTAGAAACTTCTGGGCAACTTCATGAGCAGCTCCGTGACTCACGTGACTTCCTGTAGCCGGTGAGATGGGTGATACCAAATTATTTGCAGGGGAGGGGGTCAGTCCTCAGGGAGTTTGTTAAAAACATGCAGCAATTTTACTAAAAAATTTGAATGAATAAAGAAAATCAATTATTGATGTAAGATATGTATAATGACGAAATGATTTCATTTTATTGGGGGGGTTAAATGACCGGATCAAATTATTGGGGGGGTCAAAACCCCCCTAACCCCCGTGTAAATTACGCCTATGGTCATGTGCTGTCGGCTGGACGAGGGTTGGGCCGAATCTTGGATGTCGGCTACTCTCCACCCCAGAATGAATGGGCCTACCTCCTGGGCTTGGGTTTGGACTGCCCCATGTAGGGGGCAGGTACATGTCTTGGACCTAGGGGGTATAGAGGGTGCATCAGGATTATGAATGGAACGTGTCATTATTGTTTGTCTTTGTGTGAGTGAGGATGAGGGTGGGTCTGAGTGAGTGTGTCTGTGTATGAATGTCTAATTGTCAGGCTGGGATTTGGACTGCCCCCTCTCTGTTACATCTGAGGCTACTTGGTGTTGCGCTCCTACCACGTGGCCCCCGGGTGGGTGTCCTTTTGCCTGCGGGCGTGCTGGGGGCCCTTGTTGTCGCTTTCAGGGGTTGGGTGCTTGGGCGTGTGTCGGCTCTGCCTGGTGGCTGCCTGGTGGGGCTCGGGCCTCTGGTCCTATTGGGTCTGGGCCTGAGGGGTGGACGTCCCCGGTGCCCGGGCCTGGGGCTATGTCATTGCAGCAGGCTCTTGCAGCAGGCTCCGGCGGGGGCCTGTGGGTTTGTCGCTGTTGGCCTCCCGGGGGTCATTGTGTGTAGTTGCTGGTGGAGCTCGTCCGGTTCTCCCCCTTGGTCAGATCTGGGGAGAGGGTGAGTGTCTCGTCCTGTTCGGGTGACCCTGGGGACTCTGGGCTCGGGGTCCTTCTTGGGGTCTTGGGCTTTGATCGCCCCTTCGTCTGCCTCGGGCCTTGGGGGGGGGATCTCTGATGCTTCACGGTCACTACTGAATGTTCTATTGGAGGAACCTTATTCACTTATGCATGTTCACAGCCACACACAAATGGATGCAGGGATGTATATGTAGATATCATATGCAGATATGTAGATGGATATGTGATATGAATGTATATGTATATATATTTGTAGGTATGGGTATGTTTATTTATGGAAATCTACTGCAAGGTCATGAATATTATTAGTCTTTATGCATGTGTATTTTGTTGCTGTGTTTTGTCATGTGCTTTGCAGGATTGCGGACGGAGGTTGGGTGTGTTTGCCTTGTGCTCTTTTTGTGGATAGTTGTTGTGTTTTGTTGTCTTACTTTCTATCTTTCCTTTCTCTCTATAAAAAAATTCATATCGGTGTGAGAGGATGGCTGTGAGGTGAGAAGGGAGGCTATCTATAAAGGGAAAAAAAAGCTGGTGATTAAGTTTTTCTCTTATTTTTTACAATGGCCTAGCAACGTTGAACACTTGTGGAGTTCGCTACCGCGTGTGGACCAACACGTGAGTAGTCTACTTTTGTTTGCCTCGGTTAGTGGCTTTGCTCGCTTTTCCGCACTACCAGGTTTGCTAGATTCAACATGTGAGTAGTTTACTACTTATGAGGGCGAGCGTTTACGCACCCTCCTATTGAGTCTTTTTTACCAACCTCATATCGGTTTGCCTAGGCTAGCAGTGCTAGCTTCTGTTTGGCCTTGTTTTCTATTGGTGAAGGCTAGCGTTCGCACACCCTCTCCCAACTCACTTTTAGCCAACCTCATAAACGGTTGGGCTGAGCTAGCAGTGCTAGCCTCTCTGAGTTTTGGCCTTGTTTTCTATTGGTGAAGGCTAGCGTTCGTGCATCCTCTCCCAATTCACTTTTTGCCAATCTTGTTTTCTATTGGTGAAGGTTACTGTTCGTGCACCCTCTCCCAACTCACTTTTTGCCAACTTCATACACGGTTGGGCTGAGCTAGAAGTGCTAGCCTCTCTGAGTTTTGGCCTTGTTTTCTATTGGTGAAGGCTAGCGTTTGCGCACCCTCTCCCAAATCACTTTTTGCCAACCTTGATTTAATTGGTGAAGGCATGCGTTCACACTCGCCTCTCCCAATCATTCTTGCCAGAATCATAACGCTTCGGCTGAGCTAGGCTTCTAGCTCTGACCTTGTATGGATTGGCAAAGATGTGTGTTCATGCCCCCCATCTCCCAATCATTCTCATCAGAATCATAACACTTTGGCTGAGCTAGGCTTACTAGCTCTGACCTTTATTTAATTGGTGAAGGCATGTGTTTGCGCCCCCTCTTCCCATCATTCTTGGCGGCATCATAAAGCTTCGGCTGAGCTTGCACCCCCCTCTCCCCATCATTATCGCCTGCATCATAAAGCTTCGGCTGAGCTAGGCTACTAGCTCTGACCTTGATTTAATTGGTGAAGGTGTGCGTTTGCAACCCCCTCTCCCAATCATTCTCACTGGCATCATAATGCTTCGACTGAGCTAGGTTTCTAGAACAACAAAGTATGAAAAGAGGGGAACACAAATAAATATTTGTAAAGAAAACAGACAGGGACAGAGCCTGTCACAACCCCTTTCCCAAGGGATGGCTCTTGACGTCCCCTAGAACACAGAAAAAACACAGAACAGGTGGAAGGAAGGGTGAAACACAAGGATGGAGGGCATGAACAAAATCTAAACAAAAACCAACAGGGCTAGACCTGGGAACGAGAGGAACCAAAACACAAATACATATGAACGGCCCTGGGCAATGTTCAGAGCAAGGGACAGCCAAGAGACATTCCAGAGCAGGACCAGAGTTCAGCTGGATGGCCAGGAGACCATCCAGAGCAAGTCCAGAGTTCGGATGGATGGCCCAGGAACCATCCAAAGCGGGATCAGAGTTCAGGTGGATGGCTAGGAGACCGTCCAGAGTGGGACCAGAGTTCGGGTGGATGGCCCGGGAACCACCCAGAGCGGGATCAAAGTTCGGGTAGACGGCCCAGGGACCGTCCAGAGCAAGACCAGAGTTCAAAGAAGGATATAATGGGGTATGGGATGGTGGTGCTGGCAGCTGCTGGGAAGAATGGGATGTGAGCAGCTGCGGGGCCAGACCGGGATTCTGCTGCTGTTGGGCCAGATCTGGGTTCAGCAGCCGGGAGGTTGGGCGAAGAGTCTGCAGCCAATGAGTCGGGTTCGGTAGCCGATGAGTCGGGCGAAGAGTCGGCAGCTGATGAGTCGGGTTCTGCAGCCGATGAGTCGGGCAAGGAGTCGGCAGCCGATGAGTTGAGCGAAAAGTCGGTAGTCGATGAGTCGGCAGCCGATGAGTTGAGCGAAGAGTCGACAGCCGATGAGTCGGGCAAAGAGTTGGCAGCCAATGAGTCGGGTGAGGAATCGGCAGATGATGAGTCAGGTTCTGCAGCTGAAGAGTCGGGTTCTGTAGCCGATGAGTCAAGAGTCTGCAGCTGATGAGTTGGCAGCCGATGAGTTGGGCGAAGTGTCGACAGCCGAAGAGTCGGGCAAAGAGTTGGCAGCCAATGAGTCGGGTGAGGAATCGGCAGCTGATGAGTCAGGTTCTACAGCCCAAGAGTCGGGTTCTGTAGCCGATGAGTCAGGTGAAGAGTCTGGAGCTGATGAGTCTGCAGCCAAGGAGTTAGCCGATGAATCTGTAGCCGAGGAGTCAGCCGATGAGTCTGTAGCTGGCCGAGTCTGCAGCCGAAGAGTCTTCAGCCGAAGAGTCAGCAGCAGAAGAGTCTGTATCCAAGGAGTCAATCAAAGAGTCTGCAGGCGGCAGGTCCGATGTGGGGTCGGCAGGCAGCGGGTCCGACGTGGGGTCTGTAGGCGGTGAGACAACGAGAACTGGATCAGGAGGCAAGACCAGAGGAACCAGATCAGGCAGCAAGACCAGAGGAGCCGGATCATGTGGCGAGACCAGAGGAGTCGGATCAGGCGGTGAGACCAGGAGAACCGGATCAGTCGGTGAGACCAGGAGAGCTGGATCAGGTGATGGGACCAGGTAAGTAGGTGAAACTAGAGGAGCCGGATCATATGGTGAGACCAGAGGCTCTGCTGTTGGAGGAGTTATAACTGTAGCAGGTGGTGGATGCGTCAAAGCTGCAGCAGGAGATGGAGCCAGCAGCTCTGCAGAAGTGACATCCTAAGGTGGACAGGAGTGAGAAGCGTCTGCCTGGACCTCCTCGCAGCTGGGTGGACCTAAGTACAGGTAACCCCCGATTTACGAACGAGTTTGGGACCTAAGAACGGTTCGCAGGTCGATCTGTTCGCAGGTCAGACCTTCCGTACACTCGTCACTCGGGAGATGTCCTGTATATATATTTTTTTTTGTGGTACCAAGTACAGTACGTACTTCGCCTATCCTAACACACCTAACACAGTGTAATTAATTAATACAGTACAGTAATAAAAATATAAATTAAATAAAAATATAATTTCTTACTTGGAGGTGGTCAAACGCAGCTGCTGCGTCCCGTGTTAGCTCCCTTGTTAGCTTCTAGAGCTAGCCAGGCCGGAGGTGTTCGCGCGGCGGCCTGGCACGATCGGCGATAAATCTGCAGCTGCCTGAGACATCCACAAAGTTCACAGAGACGTTTCCAGCTGGTAATTAATCCATATGAAGCGATCCTGGTCACCAGTCTTCCAAACCTGGCTGCCTGCAGCCGTAACTATGACCTAAGATGGCGTCCGGTGTTCTGCTTTAACTAGTAACCCTGTAAACTGGAGACTTTCAAAGCAGCCGTGACTGACCTAAGATGGCCTCCGGTGTTCTGCCTTAATTTGTGACCGTGAAAACTGGAGACCTTCTTCCTGTTATGACCGGAAGTTGCACAATTATTGCGCAATCATGACAAAAATGATCAGAAATGATCATTTTTATCATAATTATTATTTATAAAGCCTTTAAAACAACCACAGCTGCAACAAAGTGCTGTACACATGAAATTAAGAACATTTAAACACAAAAAAAAAAAAAAATTTTTTTTTTTTTTTTTTAAATACAGTAATGTCATATTTTTATTAAATATAATACATTCGTAGGTCCGGGCCGCCGTAGGTCGATGGAGTCGTAGGTAGGGGGTCACCTGTACATTGCCACCAGAGCAGCCTGCCAACGTTCCAGCTCCTCCAGTGAGGGAGGGCTGTACTGCTCCTCTAACAATTTGGGACATGAGCTCCTCTCCCAAGTTCCTCCCTCGCTCCTCCAGCGAGCGAGAGATGAGCTGATCATCTGGTCACGAGGTTCTCCCCTTTGTTCGCTGAGCTCAGAGAGGACCAGCGGTTCGTCCCCCTTTCTCCGACGATTGCTTGGGGCAGCCAGGTGAAGAGCGAGGAGGAGGTGGGCAGTGAGGTGCAGCATCAAGGAGAGGTGGAGAGGGATGGAGAAGCTGTGAGGCTGAGGATCTAGGCTTGACAGCCAGACAGGTTCACCAGAATGGATTCTTCCTCTCCTCCCTCACTCTGTTTTTCTGGGCAGTCTTGTCTGCCTCATGGGCCAAAAACTCAAACAACGTGATCATCCTGCTGGGTTCAGTTTCTGGTCCGGTCATTCTGTCACATTTAAACTGTTTACGGCCCATGTGCAGGCAGGTGAGCAAAGGCAGGAGTTTTAAAATAAAATGATTTATTTTAAACAACAAAAACAAAAGGCTGACGTGGCAGCAAAACTTACACTAACGAGAACAGGCAGACAAGACAGGACAGGTACAGACTCGGACTAGGACTAGGAAGCAGAGAGAGGAGGACCGTGTACTCTGTGCAGACAGAGCAGAACTGAACATTGATCGGACGAGGAGTGAAGGAGAGAAAGGCTTTTTATGAGACAGAGGGAGAGTGAAAAATGAGAGCAACTGGGCAGGTGGCTGATGAGAACAGGTGTGAATGATTAAGACTAAGGACTGGAGAGATAACCGAGGAGTGAGTGGAAAGTGACAAAAAACAGAATCAGATAGAATCAGACACCAGGAAAAGGAATCACACAAGGGATAGACCAACAAAAGTATGAAAAGAGGGGAACACAAATACATATTTAGAAAAACAGACAGGGACAGAGCCTGCCACTTGTATTGATTGGTGAAGGCATGCTTTCACGTCCCCCTCTCCCAATCTTTCTCGTTGGCATCATAATGTTTCAGCTGAGCTAGGCTTACTAGCTCTGACTTTGATTTAATTGGTGAAGGTGTACGTTTGTGTCCCCTTCTCCCAATCATTTTTGACAGAATCATAATGCTTCGGCTGAGCTAGGCTACTAGCTCTGACCTTGATTTATTTTGGTGAAGGCATGCGTTTGCACCCCTCTCTCCCAATCATGCTCACCAGCATCATAATGCTTAGGCTGAGCTAGGCTTCTAGCTCTGACCTTGTATTGATTGGTGAGGGTGTGCGTTCGAGCCCCCCTCTCCCAATCATTCTCACCGGCATCATAACGCTTAGACTGAGCTAGGTTTCTAGCTCTGACTTTGTAATGATTGGCGAAGGCATGCGTTCACACTCCCCTCTTCCAATCATTCTCGCTAGTATCATAACGCTTTGGCTGAGCTAGGCTTACTAGGTCTGACCTTGATTTAACTGGTGAAGGCATGCATTCATGCCCCTCCCCCTCCCCCCCAATCATTCTCGCCGGCATCATAATGCTTCGGCTGAGCTAGGCTACTAGCTCTGACCTTGTATTGATTGGTGAGGACATGCGTTCGCGACCCCCTCTCCCAATCATTCTCACCGGCATCATAATGCTGCCAGCATCGTAACGTTGCCGGCATCATAATGTTTAGGTCAAGCTAGACTCCATCTTTGACCTTGTATTGATTGGTGAAGGCAAGTGTTAGCCCCTCCTCTCCCAATCATCTTTTACCAACATTCATACGGTTGTACTAGGCATCAACCGAGGGCCAAGCCAGGGCCAGCGACCAGACTCTCCTCCCCACCTACCTGAGCTGGCTACAGAGGAGGATGTGTTATCCTTGGCTACCTCTGCCTCTCACTTCTAGGTGAAGAGGAGGAACAATCAAGAGACTGGTTCATTTCCTCGTCCCAAACCGCAACCCGCAACCAGAGGGATACATCCCTGGAGGTGCCTTCTTCAGGCGTGGATGGGCCCCTCCTCCCTTTTCCGTCCCTCCATCAAAGGAGTACCTGAGGGAGTATGTGGTCCGTAATGTCCTGGTGGTGTCGGGGGAGTCATTTGGTTCGGCTGCCTTGGAGGCACTAGAACGGACCATCCAGGCATAACAGACAAGGTAGCAACTCCCGAGTCTTAGCAGGGTGATGCCCTCTCTACCTCCTTGGCATCCAAGGTACCCATCGGCTGTTCCTAGGGTTTGGCCAGCGCCTCAGGATTGTGAGGTGCAGGGGGTCTTTTACCCTCATGTGGGTCAGCAAAGAGCCAACAGAGGTTTTCATGAATCTGCCCACCAACCAGCTGTGCAGGTTCATACCAGGGACTCTGGCCGCCGCTCCCCCATGACCCTTAGTAGCCGTGGAATGAGACGGTGATGCCACCAAGCTGACCGTCGAGTTTCTCTTCCTCCAGTAGCTCAGTTACTGGGCTGCATACAACAGGGACCCATGAGTTGTTGCCACTCTGGTCCATTGGTACCAGCCACAATTCTGATGGTGGCCTTACATCTCACGCCGGGTCAGGATAACTGGTATCGCCGACCCAGTGAAAGCTACCCAGAGGCTGTTACTAGACTGCTTCCTCGGGTAAAGGGATGATGAGTTTTGTCCCATTTTACACTGGATGGAACTCAACTGGTACCTAAGAGCACTACTCTCCCACATGCTCATGACAGCAGAGGTCTTCAAGCTGTCAAGTCACATCTATAGACCTGAAGACGCTTATTTTCAGGTACCTATTGCAGCAGAGCATCGCCACTCTCTCAGGATTGCCTATCGGGGTCATCACTGGTAGCTCCTTGTACTCTCATCTGGCCTCTCTCTTTCCCCAAGGATGTTAACTGAGTGCGTGTGCACAGCCCTCTCTCCTGCAGGCCTTCAGAGTGAATTTTCTGTCAAACTTGTACGATTGGCTTCTTTGCGCCCCGTCTCAAGCCTCTGCCTTTCGTAACACAACCCGTCTGCTCACTCAGGTGTCCAGTTGGGCTTTAATGTCAACCTGGAGTAGAGCTGCCTGATCTTTTCCCCCCTACATTAACTTCCAGCAACTGCTAGGCAAACTGACGTCAGTCACTTAGGTGGTGTCCTTATGCCTGCTGTCTCCACCCCTTATAGTGGTAGCTCAACAGCTTTCGCCTGGATGCCAGGCTGCGTATCACAGGCTCGCGGTGACATAGTCAGGTCTTCAGGCCACAACTCCATGGAACGACAAAAATTATTTGTTCAGGGGTGTGCCCATGGGAGTGGTAGTGTACCGCAAGGAAGTGGGCATGATGGATGTGAGCTCCAGGAGATTGGGCACCGTGTGGTAACACAGAGCAGCTTAGGGCCACTGCAATCATAGGATCGCTCCAACCATACAAATGTGCTGGAGCTGTGTGCAATGCATTGCACTCAGGTACTTCCTGCCCCACCTGCGAACCTGGTTGCGACAGAGGGTTGACTCAGTGTCCCCTAGGGTACTCCCCTACGGGGGCGTCGGATGAACTGGACCAGGACACATTGGCCCATCATTGGCCAAGGGTCCTGCTATATGCCTTTCTGCCCCTTTCTTTAACTTGGTCAGGGGGACTGATATGGCCCCCCAATCCTCAATGTCTTTGGCCGTGGGTGTGGCCACTGCAAGTCCAGGACAGTAGCTGACTGGAGTTTTGAGCCTTGTCAGATTTACCATCCCAACACCAGGGCACCCCATACTTGTCAGTAGGATGGAAACAAATGGCGTATGTTTTCCCGATTGTGTCTGATCACAAGGAGGATCCAGTCTCCTATACAGTACCCACCACCTGGAGTTTTCTCCAATCTCTCCTTGCTAAGGGTCATTTTCCCTCTATGCTTACAGTTTATATAGTAGCAATATCATCTATCACGCCAGCATCAATGGCTGTGCAGTGGGGAGCATGACGTAGTCTCTCTTCTCTGCGTGGTGCCAATAGGTTACACCCGCCAACAACTACACGAGCACCATTTTGGCAGATGCCTTTGGTTCTCGACGCTCTGTGCCGTCCTCTGTTCGAACCTCTAACACAGGTGGACCTCAAGTGTTTTTCATGTAAGATGACTTTTT
>JBBPBX010023602.1:17967-40399 GCA_038048925.1 Garcialebias charrua | reverse complement strand
TAGACACTTTTAGCATTTAAATAATCATATCAAAAGATTTAATATTTAGCTAAAAGAATTTACAGAAATACATTCTAAATAAGAAAACATTTGTTCCTGAAATCATTCTAAGACATATTATTGACAAAATCTATTTTACAAGAAGATCTGTTTTATTTATTTATTTTACCTGGAACTCTGTTTCTTTGAAACAAAGTTGTACATTGAAGCGTTGCTCTTTTCCTCTCTGTCCTTCTGCTTGCACCTACCCATGTTGGTATCCAGCACAGAAACCTGAAAAACAGTTTAACATAATATTAAGTATGTAGTAAACAATTTAGTAAGATCTGCTAAGACATTTTGGGTTTCTATTTGAAAACGTTTTTTTAACTTGTCTTCCATACAAAAACAGTTTTTCTGAATGTTTGTTCTTTTGAAAATTTATCCAAACATTTATTTTTCACCAAATAGGCTATATTACAGTATATTCAACACTGCTAAGTTATTGTTTGTATCCTGTCCAAACTAGGCCTGAGGCCTGTAGCTTTTGTTTAGAAAAACATGGACGCTCAGTTTCAGGCTTCCTGTGAGTAACTATCTGTCCTATCACTGTAAACTTAGCTTTAGGGATAGAATGGGGCCGTACTGGTACTAATTTCAGATAAATTACTGTTCCCAACATGGCGGAAATAGCCAAAAACAAGGAAAAAAAACGTGGCGAAAATCGTTGCTACTTAGCTTAGCTTTAGCATGTTTTAGCATTATCCATATCTTATAAAAACGTGACCCACTTCTAATCTCTCTAACATCAAACAGTACTACTTAAAATACACAAATGAACAGTTGAATCAAAAACCACAATGTAATTTTACCGTTTGAATCCACCGTGTTGCCTTCCAAGCCAGGACAGAGTGAACGTTGTCTTCCCCTCACAGTCTCGCGGGAGTTGTAGACGGGACTTCATAGGCAAAGTGGGCGGTTCGTTCGAACCGGGCGAACCCCCCCTGGCTACGCCCATGCCAGTGTAGTTTATTGTACCTTGAGTAGCTTTAAACTACATTGACTCTTCAACGATTGAGATTTAACAAAACGAACTGCATGTTGGCATAGTTAAATCCATATCATTCATTAACCAATGTTAATACAAAACCTTTTTGGCTGGGAGTGTTCAGAACCAAACAATATCTCAACTAATGACAACAGTAATGACTAAACAACAAGGAAACAACGTTTCACTGCTTCGACACACTCTTGTCGTCAGATTCCAAAGTGCAACACACAAGAAAAACAGGTCTCAACTTTATGACCGAGGTCAAATTAAATCTCGTGGATTTAAACGGTTGTTAAGGTTAGTTTTTGTTGTGGGTTTTAGGCTTAGCGTTTCTAAGTTCAAATTGGACAATGCGACTTATAGGGTGGGAAATACGGTAGTTTAAACCTGATTAGTTTATTTACTAACTTGTGTTTGGACGACCTTATTATCCCATGAAGTCGGTGAGTTTGTGAGATCTTTGTCTTTTGTGGATTCATTGAACGCCTTGTAAGGTTTGATCTGATTTCGATGTACCCATTTAGCAATTGGCTCTTTGCGGCCTTTGCTGATTTTGATTTCGTAGACGACTGAGGACACTTTGTCTGTTATCAGATGAGGTCCAGTCCACCTGGGCATTAGTTTGCGGGCGAGAGTTCCGGTCTCGGACCCTCCTTTCCCGGTTGCTGGGGCGAACGTATAGTACCAGACTCTGTCTCCCACTTGGAGTTCATTATGAGAGGCCTTCTGGTCGTAGTACGCCTTGCGTCCTTCAGCGGATTTTTCCAGGTTTTTCTGGGCGAAAGCAAAAGTGTTTCTGAGGTGTACATTCAAATCTTTCATGTATTGTTGTGTAGTGTAGGCTGTCGCCATGGCGGCGTCGCCTGGTTGGTACAACAGGTGTAGAGGGAGAGTCATTTGTCGACCGGTCATCATCTCGAAGGGAGAGATGCCAGTTGATGTGTGTGGAGTGGCTCTTATGGCCATGAGGACCAGAGGGAGTTTCACGTCCCAGTCCTTGTGGTTTGCAGCCACGTATTTCTTCAAAATACTCACCACAGTTCTGTTTGCTCTCTCAACTTGGCCTGAAGCCTGTGGGTGGTAGCCGACATGAAAGTTGGCCTTGACGCCTAGCGTCTTCCACAGTTCTTTCATCACTTCACCTGTGAAGTGTGTACCTTGGTCTGAGTTCACCCGAAGGGGAAGTCCAAACCTTGAAAATATATGATTCATTAACAACATAGCAGTGGTTTGTGCTGTGTCGTTGGGAGCTGGTAGGCATTCTACCCATTTGGTAAATGCACAGGTTACCGTGAGAAAATATTTATTTCCTCTAGAGCTCTTAGTGAGTGGTCCAACCCAGTCGATCTGGAGGTCAGACCATGGGAATGCAATGCCTCTGCTTTGCAGTGGTGCTCTGTGAAGTGGTCTGGTTGGCTGAAACTGGCCACAGACCACGCACCCTTCAATGTAGTCCTTGACATCCTTTTTCATTCCAGGCCAATAGGCAATTTGTTTTAATGCCGTCAGCGTGGCTTTATCTCCTTTGTGTCCTGCGGACGGGAGATCATGGGCATGAACTAACATCACCCCCCTTTGGTCATGGGGAACCACGAACACAGGTGAGGACGTTGGTCCATGAGCGAAAGTTAGGATGCCCTTGATTAGTTTTAGCTGTTTGCGCAGCTGATAGAGGACCTTAAGGTCTGGATCGGAATCCAGGTCGTCTTTAGACGGACTATTTTTGTCCGGATCAGTCAGGTACAGTATCATGGAGTTGATAGCAGGATCCGACTTCTGTAGTTGGATGATGTCTGGGTCAGTCAGTGCGGGTCGTACAGAGACTGCGTCGTCAGCAGGTCTGGCTGCGGCCTGTGCACGTGTGACTGCCATAACCCTGACTGTAGGTTGTATTGACAGAGTCTTGATTAACCAGGAAGGGTCGAAGGACCATAAAGGACCTTCGTCGGCTCCTTCTTTGGCTAAGGAATCTGCAATGTCATTGTAGTGCTTGTCATCGCCTGGGACTCTAGAATGTCCTGGAACTTTCTTCCAGTAGATCTGTAAGTCGTGTGATGTCACCAAGTGATCACACGCTATGAAAAGCTCTTTGTGTTTGACCACTTTCCTGTCGCTTGTTAGGAAACCATTCTGTTTCCACACAGCGAGGTGACAAGCGAAACTTAAACGAGCATAGTTAGAGTCAGTGCAGATGACTAGCGTCTTGATGGAGTGTTCTACTACCATCTGGAGAGCTATTAGGATTCCTGCAATCTCAGCGTACTGAGAAGTCTGAGAGCCTAATTTGTAGCTGAAAGTTATCTGCTCTTGGTCATGGAGGAGAACCCCTCCAACACCTGCTCTGCAGATTTTGTCGCGGAGGAATGAAGATCCATCCACGTACAATGTTGTCATATCTTTGCAGATATTGTCATCGAAGAAGTGGTGATTCGGGTCTTCAGTTACTGGGGGTTTCACCTCAACCGGCGGCTGGGTGGCTGGTACATCTTGTGTACACTTTTGGCAGATTGCCAAGTCCGTCCCCAGATGTGACTTCTTGTTTTGACCATAACGTATGTCTAGGTTAAAACTTTGAAGCGCCATGAGCCACGTTGCAACACGTGAGTTTGTTACCACACCATCTCTGATGCGTTCACTGTTAAGAAAAGTCACTGGCTGGTGTTGTGTTTCCACAATTATTTTCTGTCCACCAATGTAGCTGGAGAAATGTTTTACTGCCCACACTGTGGTCAGTAGAGCTTTCTCACAGTCTGAGAATCTCAACTCGGGGCCTGCCATCGTCTTGCTGGCGTAGGCCACCACACGCTTGTCTCTGTCGTGTATCTGGTACAGACCTGCACTTATACAATGAGCTGAGAAGCCCACTTCCAAGTAAAACTCTTTGTTGTAGTCTGGGTAGACTAAACATGGGGCTGACTTGATCCTGTTTATGAGAGCGTCCATTGCCTGCTGCTGTTTGTCAGTCCAGACAAATGGAACGTCTTTCTTTAGGAGTTCAGTCAGTGGCTTTGCAAGGTCTGCATAGTTTTCTATGAACTGGTTCGAGTAGTTACACACGCCAAGAAAACTTTGTAGTTCTTTGAGATTGGTGGGGACTTTGAGATTGTCAAGGCCTTGGGTGCGAGTCAACTGTGGTTGTACTCCGTCTGGACCTACGAGTAGGCCAACGTAGTCCACCTTGGTTCTGCACCACTGGCATTTAGACAGTGATATTTTAGCACCAGCAGTTGTCAGCTGATTCAGAACGTGGTCGATCTCAGCCAAATGTGAGTCCAGTGTTGGCTGCCTCAGAAGGACATCGTCCACGTAAATCAGTGTCCCACGCTCATGGGCGTCTGGACATGCTTTGTTCAAGAAGATGTTGAACTCCGCAGGTGAGTTAGCGTAGCCAAAGGGACACCTGGTAAAAGTGTATTGTCGGCCACCAAAGGTGAAAGCTAGTTTGTATTGGTCCTCGGCGCGCACAGGGATGGTCCAAAAACCAGAGGCGACGTCGAGGGTCGAGAAGTACTTACCATTGGTGACCTTGGGCAGTTCCTGTTGGAGCTGGGTCATTGGCCACCGTGATAAGGGGACTTGTTTGTTTAGCTTTCTGTAATCAATTGTGAGTCTCCACTTTCCATTTGGTTTTAACACTGGCCACAAAGGCGCAGAGTAAGTGCTGTTACAGTATCTGATGATACCATTCTTTAGAAGGTTATCAAGGATTTCCCTGATAGGTTGATGTGCTGCCAGAGGAATCTTGTACTGTCTGACAAATGTGGGTGGAGCTTCGGGCGGGGTTGGGATGCTCACTGAGTGGAGCGTGGTCAACCCACAATCCATTGAGTCGGTTGAAAATGATTTCTCAAACTTTAAGAGAACTTGACGTAGTCTGTCCCTTTCTTCATCAGTTTTCAGGGCGTCGGCTTGGGCGACCACCTGTTCGATCTGAGAAGAAATTGAGAGGGGTTCTTGTTCTTTGGGGAGCTCCAATGAATCCCTTTCTGTGTCATTGACCCTGTTAATAGGCAGGACACTATAGGTATGAGAGCTTAGGCTGATGTCTCGGTTTAGACCGACCCCATAGACTGTGTCTTGGTCGACCTCATTGACTGAGACGAGAGCTATGGCCTGTTTTGGCTTTGTGAACAAGACTTGCCCCGTGTATTCATGTGGGATCAGGTATTCTGGGAGTCCTCCCAGAAATGTAATGCTCAGTTCAAAATCATGGAAATCAGTGGAGATCAACCATCCTATTTTTGTGTATTTCTTGATCAGTACCGCTTCCGTGCCTGTGTTACACACAGCAACAGATGTGGTTCTGCAGTCGAGGCTCACTTGTCTCGTGGCCTCAATGGACAGTCCTAAGTTGTAAAACTTAGGAGATAGTTGAAAGTATGCCTGCTTTTGGCTAATAGCTTGATTAGCTATGATGTGAACTTCCACCATCTGGTTCATTGCCTGAGGTAGTACTGTGATGGATTGGTTGCAAGCAACCTCGCAGACTTCTGGTATGGTCTGTCCAGCTTTGAGATTTTCTGTGCTTAGCACAGGAGAATCCATTTTGTCTGTTTCCAGCGACCACAGTACATTGTTGACGGTGTCCACTCGGACACCCAATCTTACCAAAATGTCAGAGCCTATATAGGATGCATGTGGTAAGTTTTGGACCACGAGGAACGGGTGGACCAGTTCTCGTTTGTTCCAGTTCATGTTCAGGCGAATGACTCCATTTGCGGTCATTACCCGCTCACTGTTGGGATCGAGATGAAAGCGTAAAGCTTTCTTCGTTAGTTCTAGACCCATTTGTTTTTTAACCAAGGTTTCATAAAGAGCTTGGCTGATTGCTGAATTATCTGTCCAAGGAGACAGTACAGCATCTTCGGTGTGGGATCCCTGGATCTCGACACCTTTTACTACCTGTTGTAGAGGTTTCATAAAGAGCTTGGCTGATTGCTGAATTATCTGTCCAAGGAGACAGTACAGCATCTTCGGTGTGGGATCCCTGGATCTCGACACCTTTTACTACCTGTTGTAGGTAGTGTTCAGTGAGTGCTGATTGTTTCAGCTCGCAGAGGAGGCTTTCTTGTTGGGCCTCTTCTGCCTCACCTGTTTTTGTAGGTTCACTTACCGGGCTCTTGTCCTCAGATGAGGTGTCCCGTGTGTCCTTTGCGGTACCTGCGGTTAGGCAGTCTGTATCACAACTAGGAGGCACTTTTATTGGCAGAGGCTTTCTCACTGTGCTCCACATTTTCTGTCGGCCATAGTCTATAATTGCATCAAAGCGGTTTATAAAGTCTTGGCCAACTAGAAATGGGAATGAATCCAGTGTAGACACATGTACCGGGTGGTATAATGTCATTTTGCCAATCTGCATGTGACCCATATCTATAGATGTTAGGGTTGTTCTCGTCTCTGCGAGACCCTGCAGTTCTATAGCACTTTTTACAAGGGGTATTTGCCTGTGAACACCGATAGCAGCGGTCCGTAGTTCCTCGAACAGTTTGGCTGACATAATGGTAATGTCGGCTCCGCCATCCAGGAGTGTTTCATGCGTGAGGACCCCTTCCAGTGTGATTGGCAGGTAAGCTTTCATAGCCTCCCCCCTTTTTTCAAAGTCACACAGAAACCTTAAAGGTTTCGGCCAATCATTCTGTTTACGTTGACCTCTGACTGTGTAATCTTTCTTCATCTGAACCGTCAGTGCAGTCACCAACATGCCTGAGTTTTCAGTTTTTGGCGGGTCACTGTCGTCGATGATTGAGTTCCCCCCCCCTTGTTTGATGAGGGGCTGTTAGAGTCTGTGACAATAATGTCATGGTCACTGTCAACGTCTTGTTGACTGACACACTCTGGACTGTCAATGTTTGGACTGTCATTATCCTGATTGTCAGCATTCTGACCATCAGTGTCTTGTTGACTGTCATGATTTGCGTGCTCTGACTTACTATCAATGATAGTGCTAGACATCACTCCAGGTTTGTTATCATTGCTTGTATTATCCAACTCTTTTAACAACCGACGTATTTTCTCCATGTCCTCTGGGGACAGAGAATTATGGCCTTTCTTCTGGACCTTTTGCGATTTTTTTGCCTGTCTCGGACTGTTCCATTCGAGGGGCAGGAGGGGCTTGTCCTTGACCTGGGGGTTCCTGTTGGGACCCCCCTTTGTGATATGGTTTACTTTTGTGACCATCTTTCTTATCTTTAGGACGTGCGCCCCCCTTTTGAAATCGTTTTCCGAACTCTGGGTCTTGTCTGAGCCACTGCGGGTCATAGTTCCAGCGGGCACCTTCACTACGTGGTCTGTTAGGTCGAAAATTCTGTTTTTTCTCACCCTTTGTAGGATAGGGTGTCGGTTTCCGCGCCCCTTCCAGCTCTAGTGAGTTGGATTTGACCATTTCACCAGGACACACCTCAAAGGGTGTTTTGTTTGGTGTGCGACCTGTAAAAACATCTATCGCGCACTCTCTTATTTCTTCGATGGACCTCCGTTTGTAGTTTGCGCTGACATGTACTTTCTCTCTTATGTCAGGGCAAAGATTTTTGCTGAAGATATATTTAAACCCTACCTCTTCCTCCATCTCTGGTTCGCATCTGTCACCGAAATAGGCACGGAATATTCGGTCATAATATGACCTTGGGTGCTCATTCCTACCTTGCTTGACGTCCGCCGCCGCTATGATGCCATCGGGCCCCGTGCAAGGAGTATACTCCTTTATCAGCGCAGCACATAAAAGACTGTAGTCTTTCATCACGGCGTCCCGTTGACGCTTCATGAAAGCATGCACTGTCCTGTCCGAGGTTAACCTTACCAGACAGATTTTATCATCAACTGTAGCTTCTGGGAAGCGTTGAAGCTGAAAATCAAGGTCATCGAGATAGATCTTGGTTTCATGTGAGCCCAACGGGCCTGGAGCGAAGGTTTGAATGCTTTTAGCCATATTCCGTAGTTCAGCCATTGAAAGAGGAGTTTGTGGGTTATTATCAGATCCATCCACCGGCGTATCCGGTGGGTTTGTTGGTTTTAGAGGCCCTAAGGGACGGCGTGGTGGATTAGGCGATGGAGTTGATGTTATAGGCGGTGGTGTTGGTGTTCTAGGCGGATCTGGAGACTGACCTTTAATTAATGCCAGACATTTTTTCTTTCTGTTGATTAATTTGTATTCAGTTGCGGCCAGCTTCTCCCTGCACTCTTTTAACTCTGCGCGGTTGTCTGTACACTTGCGTTGTAATTCACAACACCGACTGTAGAGTTAATCTTTTTCAAGAATGACCGCCTCATGTTGTGCCCGAGTCCTGAGATTTTCACATACTGACTCCTCGTATAACTCTATAGTATGTTTTTAGCTTTTCAGGATTACCTCACGTGACTCATTTACCTCCTGTAAATGTTGATTCAAACGTTCCACCTCAGCCTGTTTTTGTTTGTAAACCAGTTGATCTGCACCGTCCATCTGAGACTGTTTTAGTGACAGAACCTCCACCTGCAGCTTTTCAGCTTCAATTCAAGCTAGTTGTAAGTCAACATTGAATGCTGACTTATCCGCCTTGTGCGCTCTTTGTTCACACTTCAGATCATGCTCTAGACCTGAATTTACTCTGACTTCCTGGTCCAACCTGGCCTTTAGTAACAGGGCCAGCTTTGCTAAATGTTCCATACTGACCTTTTTTGCTTCCTTTTTTGAGCCACTGTTTGCCATTGTTGACAGCTCAGCGTTTAATGTTAGTGGAGTCATTTCAGGCACCTTTTTACCATAATCTGTGAACATTTTTGCAAGCTGCCCTAAAACCTCATCAATACAGTCAGGCTTATGTTTTCCAGGCTTTTGATCCAGGCCTTGAGGATCTGGGTCCACTGGCCCTGTATCTGACTCTGCATCTGACTCTGCATCAGACTCTTTGTCCGATTCAGGATTTGATTCGGGATCTGATTCAGGAGGACCCGACTTTGGGTCTGAATCTGTGACCAGATCCCTCAGACTAGAATCCTTATCCACTTCTTCTTTTTCTGCCATCGTTTTGTTTTGATTTTGTTTGAATCAATAAGATGGTATTTATTATAGTGTATGCAAATAAATGTTTTCTTAGCGTTGAGTTACTTCACTAAAACAGCTTTCTGGTTTTATTCTTGTAATCTGTAAACAAGTCTTTTATTCATTCAGTACCTTTTATTTATTTTAGGTTTTACCTTCAATGAAAAATGTTCTAAGTTAAAGCCTTTGTGGCCGTATTAACTTAATAGACTTATCTTTTAAAACAATTACTATTAAACCACGCTTAATTTTTCTGTCTTTCACTCAAACACCTATTTAAAGATTTCAAATAAATGCACTGTTAACACTAAAATTTAGCAGATCCTGTTCAATTTTGCTCCAAGAGAATGTATCTGGAGTGAGAAGTGTACTTTTGTTTGTTATTTTAAATTCTTTTGTATTTAAAATAAGCAAAAATGTTTGTCTGTACCTCTGTAAAATTTTATTTAAAATAAACAGGAGTTATTGTTTGTGTACAGAACAATTTTAGAGCTGGTACTTCACCATAAAAATGCTGACTTTTTATGATGTTTTTGAGAAAACTCATCTGTCAACGTCTTTTAACCAACAGGGGGCAGCTTTGAGTCTTAATGTTATCACGAGGAGACCGATTTTTCTATTCAGTATTTAAACTAAAAACAACCTTTTAGAGTTAGTTTCTAGTGTGTCCGTGATAAACGCTCAAACCACGTTCTTGTCAGAGACAAACTTATGTTGTTAGACAGTTTAGATGGCTTCAAATGAGTTTTTAAACTTTCAGTGAAATCTCCGTCTGTCCTGTGAGTGTGACTGCTTGTCACCCAAAGTGCAGCACCTGGAAATGATGACAAGAAATGGGCGGGTCGACGCAGCGCGTCAACCAATCAATCACAGCGCATGTAGTTCTTTCCCCAAGCAATCATGGTGAATGTAGTTTTATTACCATCAACCAATGCAGTGCCGGAAATGACGACAAAAATGGGCTGGCCGCATCGACGTGCGTCCCCCACCTCAGCGAATCAGCGCTTTACAGATACGAGACGTGATTGACAGATTACGACTCTCTTTTTATCCAATCACAGCTCATAAACAAACATGTATGACACGTCGCTGTAACGTTAGCTTAGCACAGCAGAGCGCAACTTTATAGACTCTTAATCATCTCAAACGCTTCAAATGGACTCCCCAAAACTCTGAAACATGGCAATCACATTTAAAACAGGCACAACTTAGCTACGCTCAGTAACCAGCACGTCAACTGTAACACGACACGGACTCCCTCGGAGCCGCGTTCAGGTCGGTTCCGTCCACTTTAAAGGAGCAGAACTCGGGTTTCAGAACCACTATCTGACAACGTTTCAACAGTAATATGCTTCTTTGACCTGCTCTAACATGTAAAATACCAGCACAGCAATCTTTTTGATGTTAATAATAGTGTAAGGGGTTAAAGGGGGGGTCAGTTTAATACTGACCTCCTTTTTACCTTAATTAATTTACTTATTCAGATTGAATAGTAAATTCACGGATTCTCTTCTTTTTCAGTTTATTCAATATTTCTGTGATCTTTATGATGGATAAATAAACAGAGCCATTAAGTGACAATGGACACGTTAACTTAGTTTGATATGTCAAAGAGACACTATCATTTATTTAAAATAAATCAACTAAATTAACACCATTACACTTGATTGACATGATTTCACTTTCTTTCAATTCAAATACGTCAGCACACTTGATTTAACACAACAGACATAAATACTAGATGTTACACATATTTAGTCTGAGGGGCATTTCAGCTTAAAATATAGTTTCCAGCTTAGGTTGAGAGGGAAAAGAAATAGGAGGAAAGATTTAAGAAGAACATTATCCTGAGCATGAGACCAGAGTGACACTTCTCATCCGACTTCTGCTAAAATCCAAGTACGTTTTGTAAACAGCCCTTTACCTTTTGACGACAGCCCGGTAAGAGGGAAGACACCAGCCTTCAGATGCACAGAGTCCTTTAGTCCCAGCACGTCCAAAACTGGTTTTAGTTTACGTTTCAACGTCTCCTGGCTTCCGCGTTGGTCATCAGAGAATATGTCAGCTTCAGGCCTCTGACTTCAAGATAAACTTATTCCAGGAGGGAATAAACAAAGTTTTTGAGCTCGGCTTGTTCGAAGTAGACTCATAACAGCCTGTTATCAGTCCTTAGCTGAAGACGCCGGTCGTTAGCTCTTGACCACACGTGTCCAGCTCTTGGGAAAGTTCACATCTCTTTGGAAGTTCCCAGCAACTCTCTGGCGCGTTCTCGCACAGTTTAGAACTTAAAGAGCAGGCACAAAGAGAGGAGTTCACTTGTCTTATCAGAACCCAAGGTTACAGCAGCAGAGGGAAATTGTTTAGGAAAAGACAGAGCAGCTGGAGCCTTGTTCATGAAAAACAACGGATTAAACTGTCTTCTTATTTCTAAACAAAACAGTCGGGTCTCTGTGACCCGCAATTTCACCTTTAACATAGCAGTGAACACAGTTTAACTCTCACAGAATAACACAGCTTAAAAGCACACATCATGAAAATGACAAAAGTTATTCTTTTGATCACATCAGAATAAAATCAAAGATAGAAATAGTCTCTTTTGGTGACTATATTTATCAGATTACAGCTAAATGAATGATTTTGTAGTAAATGTCTTGCTTTACTGAGTGGTCAGTAAAGGTCATCACTGGACAGTTCAAAAACCTTAATTTGACCCTGGGTAGGTCCATTACAATAGCTCCTCAGGCAGTTTGACACGGCGGTCAACAAAGCTTTGTACCGGCGTCTGCGTGAACTGGACCGGACAGAACCAGAACCCCCACAGACCACGGGCTGACAAAACCTCACCTGAATGCTTCCAACAGCGTGTAACAGAGTTGAAACAATAATAATCTCTCAGCCTCAAATGATAAAAACATGCAGAATCTGCCTGTCTTGAACACTTCCAGCCAAAATTATTATCCTCAGAGTTTAAAACTTGGATCCTAATATGCAAACATGACGTTACAGTTCATGAGAGACCACAGATTTATCAATAAACTTTCAGAAACCGGTAACGGGGCCACCAGATGAAGTAAACATGAGGGAGACCATATATTGTGTCTTTAAACACATATAGTGCCACCCAGATGTAAAGGATTTTAACAGGGGTCAGTATTAAGCTGACCTCTTTATCCTTAATTAATTTACTTATTCAGATTGAATAGTAATTTCACGGATTCTTTTCTTTTTCAGTTTACCCAATATTTCTGTGATCTTTATGATGGATAAATAAATAAAGCCATACACTGAAAAAAGTGTGATTGGGGTTAAGTAGTATCTAATAGGCCACTGATAGTAACTGTTACTCAGTAAAAATGCATATGCATGGTTTTAATTCAGTGTAAGCAAAATTCAACATTTTTGAGATGTTAAGTAATTTAAATTTACTTATATTTTTTTACGGTAAAATAAGCAACGATATCTTTAGCATATTTTAATAGAAAAATATGAGTATCCTAAAAGATTTTTAAATCTAATAGATTTTACTAATTAAAGCACTTTGATTTTAATTACTCTACACTTCTGCCATCTTGGCTGCACATTCTGCCATGTGCACACACATGCTTCAGAAGTGGACTGGACCATCCATTTTGTCAGAGGTAAGACAATTCTTTGGAATGTACAATAAAATTTTGAACAACAGTGTATAGTATTTTTGAGAAAAAAGCTCTAAACAATGTTTTAAGTCAAAATTAGATAAGTAATGAGCACTGTAATCTGTATTTTAAGCAAAATGGCATGAAGTAGAGGCTCACTTTGTAAAGCTTTACAGTTGTTCCTTTACTTCGGCAGATCAAGAACGTCTTGCACTGTAAGTAAACTGTTAATATGCGCTTATTTTAGCTGATGGAAAGCGGGTTAATATATATATCAGTCTATTTGCTGATTTTTAGTAACATTATGTGACAGTGAAATGGTCAGTCAATTAAATATTCAGTCCTGAGCATTTTTTTTGTACATTTAGAATTGTTGTAGGAGCTGTGTATCGTAACTGGTAACAAGAGCTGGCTGTTTGCGGCGTAAATAAAGTTTATTTCTGGCTGCAGTAGACGCCATGAGTCTGCTAACTAGCGTGCTAGCTAGCGAGCACGCAGTCTCCCTTGGGATTAATAATAAAGAATCAAATAGAGAGAGGCTCTGAAAACATTAATCTGATTATTGAAAATTCAAGGAAAAAGTTGATACAGGGGCTAAGTTTTTATTTAACGATTATTTCGATAGGATTTTACAGCCTTTCACTGACGCTTTTCCTGTTCGGCTTGAAGCGCCCGGACAGAAAAAGCTGTGACACAAATACGTAAGTGCGTGGTGACGTAGATCTCGCAGCTTCCAGCAGGCGGTAGCAGGCTAGGCTAACCTCAGACGAGCGTAGTTTTCACTTCAAACGAGTGCCCATGTCCGTCAGAATGTGATTGAACAAAGTTTCACAAGCGAAGAGAAAGAGATGACATCACTGATTAGAGAGGAAAGACTAATTCGTCAGTGTGGAAGTGTTTTGGCTTTCTAAGGTCTGTTAAAACTGCTGGTTTCTGCTGCAGTGAGGTCCTACTTGGTCTCTTTATGCTTCAAAACATGACGCAGAGTCGTTCTAACTAGCGGTGGGAACATCTAACTTGTTTCATCTGAGGTTTCCACTTGATAGAATATGATGAGAGTCAGAAGATGAAGCACAAAAAATTTGAGCCAACGTGTCCCTGAAACTATGTAAACAATATAACTAGGGTGGGTGAGTAATCTTCAAACAAATGAACAATTCTGCAAGTTTTTTTATCATGCAGCTGCAAGTTAATATATGTCTACCTCATCTGATGACCTTATTCAGACAGAAGTCATTTTAAAACTTCACAATGAGCAGGTGAAAAATATTAAACATTGTAACAGATTAAACCTTTGTTACATTGCACAGGTCCTGTGATTCTGTTGAACTGATGAGGTCGTTGTTGGAGTGTTTACATTCATTCAACCTTTATTTAGTCAGGTAAATCTTTTGAACCTCATGGGCTCATTTACGAAAGCGACCTGCTAAAACTAAAGAACAATGAACAGCAGTGGTAGAATTTCCTTAAACAATAAACAATAAACAAACAAACAATAAACAATAGAAAACAAAAGAGAGAAAAAAAAAAAGAAAGTTTTTTTTTTAACAAAGTATCAAAAAACTAGCAAAACATTATAAGGTAGACGTATAAAATCAAAGACAGGAACAAATCTGCATTGGTTTTTGCCAGGATTCCAACAGATTCTGAAAACCATTTAGAGAAGTCAAGGTCGAGAGCTTCAGATCTTTTTGTAAGATATTCCATGAAGCAGGAGCGGAGTAGGAGAAGGCCCTTTTTCCAAGTTCAGTCCTCACTGACGGAACACTGCAGGTAATCATGTCCTGAGAGCGCACACTGTAGCTGCACTCACGCAAAGACATGTAGGAGGAGATGTATGAGGGCAGCAGACCAAGAAGTGATTTAAAGATGAAAATGTACCAGTGGAAGAGTCTGCGTGAGGTTAATGATGTCCAGTTAACCAGTGAATACAGGGTGCAGTGGTGGGTACGATAATCACAACCAGTTATGAATCTTAGTGCACCATGATAGACAACATCCAACATCCGCAGGGTGCTTGTAGGAGCATTCATGTAGAGAATGTCACCGTAATCAATGGAGGGAAGGAAAGTCACAGACACAAGGCGTTTCCTGACATTCAGTGATAGACATGATCTGTTTCTGAAAAAGAAACCCAGTTTAACTTTCAGTTTCTTCACTAGGTTTTCCACGTGGAGTTTAAAAGAGAGTGTCATGAAATAATTAACATTACATCTGTGTACTGGGTGAACAGCTCATCAAACATCAAACAAACAAAGATTTTTATTATTGTTAGTATAGTTTATTTGACAGTAATTTATCAAGCGTTCATCTTTGCTCAGGCTGGGCGCGTGCCCAAGAGTATAGCAGATCAGGGAGCTCCACTTCAGCTGCCTTTCTGGACTCACCTGCCCCTCCTCATTCACCTGTACCAGCATCACCAAGCACCTTCTGCATCACCTGCTCCTCCATAAAGGTAACAACATTTTCCAAAAAAGCTAAGTCTGGTCCTCTGGACATTCAAAAAACAAAACAAAGCAAAAAAAAACTGTAGAAACGTTTCGTCTTTCGTCCGAAAGACTTCCTCAGTCTGAGAAGCTGTGTTCAGCTCAGTCTTATAAATAGCCCCTTCCCACAGTGGATCAACCGGTTGGCTGATGACAGCCGAAACCAGCTGCTCACATGATCAAGGAGGACCATCAGCCTGACGATGGATCGTTAACACCCTGATGGTTGTTTGCTATTCACAGAGGGCTGAGTGATACTAGCAATAACAGCATTGTAAGTGGGGGACAGTTGAACCCGGAGGCCTCCACCTCTGTTTAATGATGGACGGTTTCTTTTCACAAAGATGGCCTCCTTTACTCCTCTCTCAAACCATTGTTCCTCTCTATCAAGGATGTGAACATCTTCATCCCTGAAAGAGTGACCTCTGACCTGGAGATGAGTGTAGACCGCAGAGTCCTGACCTGATGATGTTGATCTTCTGTGCTGGGCCATCCTTTTGGCCAGTGGCTGTTTAGTTTCCCTGATGTAAGACTGATCACAGCCCTCCTGACACTGAACAGCATACACAATATTACTCTGTTTGTGCCGGGGGACTGGATCTTTGGGATGAACCAGTCTTTGCCGTAATGTATTTTGGGGTTTAAAAGCCACTGGGACGTTGTGTTTAGAAAATAAACGTCTCAATGTCTCTGAAACTCCCGCAACATACGGAATGACCACTGGTCTGGGTTCCTTCTTTTCACCTGATGGCTGGCTGGAGTCCTGTTTGGGTTTCTTCTCTGCTTTCAGGAAGGCCCAGTTAGGATATCCACATTTCTCTAGAGCCTGTTTTGTGTGTGATTTCTCCTTCTGTCTGGCTGCTGAGTTAGTGGGGACGCTGTCTGCTCTGTGGTACAGAGTCCTGATGACTCCTAACTTGTGCTCCAGAGGGTGATGGGAGTCAAACTGTAAATACTGGTCTGTGTGGGTGGGTTTGCGGTACACCTCAGTTTGCAAATTTCCTCTATCAGAAACTGAGACCTCACAGTCCAAGAAAGCCAACCTGCCATTTTTTACATCTTCTCGTGTGAACTTGATATATTTATCCACAGAGTTGATGTGATCAGTGAAATGTTGGACTTCCTGAGATTTAACGTAGACGAAACGTTTCTACATTTTTTTTTGCTTTGTTTTGTTTTGTTTTTTGAATGTCCAGAGGACCAGACTTAGCTTTTTTGGATTTTTCTACCTGGATTATTGAGCATGCATCAGGGTAACAACATTTTCTTTTCTTTTTTATTTCTTTTTTTATATAACTCAGCTGCCTCTCCTGACTCACCTGTCTGTCTTCTGTCACCAGCATCACCAGCACTTTCTGCATCACCTGCTCCTTCATAAAGGTAACAACATTTTCTTTTCTTTTTTTATTTATTTTTATATAACTCAGCTGCCTCTCCTGACTCACCTGTCTGTCTTCTGTCACCAGCATCACCAGCACCTTCTGCATCACCTGCTCCTTCATAAAGGTAACAACATTTTCTTTTCTTTTTTATTTCTTTTTATATAATTCAGCTGCCTCTCCTGACTCACCTGTCTGTCTTTTGTCACCAGCATCACCAGCACTTTCTGCATCACCTGCTCCTTCATAAAGGTAACAACATTTTCTTTTCTTTTTTTATTTCTTTTTATATAATTCAGCTGCCTCTCCTGACTCACCTGTCTGTCTTTTGTCACCAGCACCTTCTGCATCACCTGCTCCTTCATAAAGGTAACAACATTTTCTTTTCTTTTTTTATTTCTTTTTATATAATTCAGCTGCCTCTCCTGACTCACCTGTCTGTCTTTTGTCACCAGCACCTTCTGCATCACCTGCTCCTTCATAAAGGTAACAACATTTTCTTTTCTTTTTTATTTCTTTTTATATAATTCAGCTGCCTCTCCTGACTCACCTGTCTGTCTTTTGTCACCAGCACCTTCTGCATCACCTGCTCCTTCATAAAGGTAACAACATTTTCTTTTCTTTTTTTATTTCTTTTTATATAATTCAGCTGCCTCTCCTGACTCACCTGTCTGTCTTTTGTCACCAGCACCTTCTGCATCACCTGCTCCTTCATAAAGGTAACAACATTTTCTTTTCTTTTTTTATTTCTTTTTATATAATTCAGCTGCCTCTCCTGACTCACCTGTCTGTCTTTTGTCACCAGCACCTTCTGCATCACCTGCTCCTTCATAAAGGTAACAACATTTTCTTTTCTTTTTTTATTTCTTTTTATATAATTCAGCTGCCTCTCCTGACTCACCTGTCTGTCTTTTGTCACCAGCACCTTCTGCATCACCTGCTCCTTCATAAAGGTAACAACATTTTCTTTTCTTTTTTTATTTCTTTTTATATAATTCAGCTGCCTCTCCTGACTCACCTGTCTGTCTTTTGTCACCAGCACCTTCTGCATCACCTGCTCCTTCATAAAGGTAACAATATTTTCTTTTCTTTTTTTATTTCTTTTTATATAATTCAGCTGCCTCTCCTGACTCACCTGTCTGTCTTTTGTCACCAGCACTTTCTGCATCACCTGCTCCTTCATAAAGGTAACAACATTTTCTTTTCTTTTTTTATTTCTTTTTATATAATTCAGCTGCCTCTCCTGACTCACCTGTCTGTCTTTTGTCACCAGCACCTTCTGCATCACCTGCTCCTTCATAAAGGTAACAACATTTTCTTTTCTTTTTTTATTTCTTTTTATATAATTCAGCTGCCTCTCCTGACTCACCTGTCTGTCTTTTGTCACCAGCACCTTCTGCATCACCTGCTCCTTCATAAAGGTAACAACATTTTCTTTTCTTTTTTTATTTCTTTTTATATAATTCAGCTGCCTCTCCTGACTCACCTGTCTGTCTTTTGTCACCAGCACCTTCTGCATCACCTGCTCCTTCATAAAGGTAACAACATTTTCTTTTCTTTTTTTATTTCTTTTTATATAACTCAGCTGCCTCTCCTGACTCACCTGTCTGTCTTTTGTCACCAGCACCTTCTGCATCACCTGCTCCTTCATAAAGGTAACAATTCTTTTCTTTTTTTATTTCTTTTTATATAACTCAGCTGCCTCTCCTGACTCACCTGTCTGTCTTTTGTCACCAGCACCTTCTGCATCACCTGCTCCTTCATAAAGGTAACAACATTTTCTTTTCTTTTTTTATTTCTTTTTATATAACTCAGCTGCCTCTCCTGACTCACCTGTCTGTCTTTTGTCACCAGCACCTTCTGCATCACCTGCTCCTTCATAAAGGTAACAACATTTTCTTTTCTTTTTTTATTTCTTTTTATATAATTCAGCTGCCTCTCCTGACTCACCTGTCTGTCTTTTGTCACCAGCACTTTCTGCATCACCTGCTCCTTCATAAAGGTAACAACATTTTCTTTTCTTTTTTTATTTCTTTTTATATAATTCAGCTGCCTCTCCTGACTCACCTGTCTGTCTTTTGTCACCAGCACCTGCATCACCTGCTCCTTCATAAAGGTAACAACATTTTCTTTTTTTATTTCTTTTTTGTATAACTTGGCTGCCTCTCCTGACTCACCTGTCCGTCTTCAATCACCAGACAGACGTACCCAGAAAACCTCCAAAGGGTGGTGTCCAGATCAGATGAAACTCCTCAACTGACTCTTTTGATACTGCGGAACAGCGGCTTTACACCAAGCTCCCCCTGGATGATGGAGCTCCTTACCCAATCTCTAAGACTGAGTGCCCCCCCCCCCCCATGAAGGAAGCCCCTTTCAGCCACTTGTATCCAGGATCTGTTTCCAAACAAAGTGTAAAATATTTTGGACAATCAACTCCTGCAGCTGTGGAAATGTTTATTTCACTTAGATGTTTGCAGTTTTTCTCAGACATTTCAAAAAGGTTGATTTTTGTTGTTAATACACAATGTACACAAGTGGTAAATATTTGTTCAGCATTTATATTGAGTTATTCAGATAAGAAAAACTACATTTTTTGTTAGTCAGTCATTAAGAAGTAACACAAATAAGAGAAACAGTAAAAATACTCTGGCTGTTAATGGTGAAATTAGTAATTAATTATGTATTTTAGCATCTCATTTCTTCTTCACAAAATTGATTTAGCATTTGTTTGAAGTAACTTTTTTAATGACATGTAAACAAAGCCACTTTATATTGTCTACACATGTAGATTATTTTATGTTGCTATATTTTGCCACTTTGAAAGAACCAAAATGATGTTCAAGAAATAAATGTTTATGTTGTTATCTATGTGTGATAATTTGTGCAACCCAGTAAAAACACTTTAAAGTATTTAGAAAATTAGAAGAATATTATATGTACTGTACAAGTGAAATTTAGCAGAAAAAAATTGTAATTGTTTTATTTTCCACTTATTGTTTTCTTTGTTAAACAAATGAATTTTAATCAAGAGAAGAGGTTAAATAATGCAAATTTATCTTATTATTCAATGATTATTAATGTAGGTTGTTTGGAAAATTTAATGATTACAAATTGAGTTCCACTTAAAAAACACACAAAAAAATAATTTCTTTGTAATGAATATTTAATTTTAGTCATTTTTCCCTAAATTAATAGTAAATTCAAAGTAATATTCCTTATATATTAATTTAATTTAAATTAAATTTTGCATTAAAAATTAGTCATTTTAACCATAAATTTGAGATTTTGTTCCTAAATCCTACATAAATGTACAGTTTAATGTAATTAAAATCTACTTAGTTTTTTAATTAAATTTAATTACCATTTTCTCTTTATTTTACATAAACTTTTTGAAATTAAAATCTACTTAATAATATTAAGTGTCACTTTGTTACCTAAGGTTTTTTAAGTAACCTCTATTCACAGTTTTTTTCAGTGTAGAGTGACAATGGACAAGTTAACTTAGTTGGTATGCCAAAGACACTACCATTTATTTAAAATAAATCAACTAAATTAACACCATTACACTTGATTGACATGATTTCACTTTCTTTCAATTTAACACGTCAGCACATTTAATTTGTAACACAACAGACTTCAATACTGGATGTTAAACATATTTAGTCTGAGGGCTCTTTAACTTAAATATAGTTTCCAGATAGATTGAGAGGGATAAGGGAATAGGAGGAAAGATAGAGAGATGGTTTACAGGAAATTGTCTTGAGCATGTTACCAAATAGTTTCCAGATAGATTGAGAGGGATAAGGGAATAGGAGGAAAGATAGAGAGATGGTTTACAGGAAATTGTCTTGAGCATGTTACCAAAAGTGACACTTCCCATCCGACTTCTGCTAAAATCCAGGTACGTTTGTAAACAGCTCTTTACCTTCGACGACGAGTCTGATAAAGAAATGACACCAGCCTTTCAGATGCACAGAGTCCTTCAGGCCCAGCACGTCCGAGCTGGTTCTAGTTTACGTTTTCAACGTCTCCTGGTTTCGCGTTGGTCATCAGAAAATGCGTCAGCTCCTGGCCTCTGACTTCAAGATAAACTTATTCCAGGAAGGAATAAACAAAGTTTTGAGCTTACGCTCGTTCGAAGTGGACTCATAACAGCATGTTATTAGTCCTTAGCTGGATGACGAGTCCTTAGCGTGTGACTGAGTTCATCCAGCTCTTTGGGAAAGGTTCACATCTCTTTGAAGTTCCCAGCAGACTCATCAGTTCCAGCAACAGCTTAGAACTTAATAGAAGGATCAAAGAGATGAGAGAGACTTGTCTCTTTTCCATTGGTTCAAAAGAAAAACAGTCGAGCAGTTCACTTGTTATCACGACCCAAGGTTACAGCCAGCAGCAGAGGGAAATGTTTAGGAAAAGACAGACTCATAGACTCCAAGAGGAAAAACACTTGGATTAGCATCTTAACACTTCTAAAACAAATCTGAAAAGCACAGTTTGACATAAAATTCAACTCTGACACCATTATATGGTCAAGTAACACAGTAATACTCCATATTAAAAGAATAACAGCATATAACATATATCATGAAAATGACAAAAGTTATTCTTTTGATCACATCAGCCTAAAATCAAAGATAGAAATAGTCTCTTTTGGTGACTATGTTCTCAGATTACAACTAATGGAATAATTTGTAGTAAATGTCTTGCTTTACTGAGAGGTCAGTAAAGGTCATCTCTGGAACAGTTCAAAAATACACAGGTGTATCAAAGTGGACACGGTCATGCCCACTACACCTGTGTGCACCTGTTCTCCCTCACTAATCACCCCTCCCACCAGATATAGGCTCTGGTTTTACTTAGTTCTTGTCAGCTCCTTACATGTAAGTCTGCTTTGTCCTGGTTTCTTTTAGGTTACAGCCCGGTTGATTTTTGTTTTACTTTAAAAAAAATCTTACCTGCCGCTGCACACTTGGGTCCAACCAACAGCCATTGCACCATTACAGCTAGAGCAGTCTCTTGACTCCTGCATGTGAGCTCTTTTCTTACAAGAAAGTTTTTACTGCTCTAAACCCTCCTGCTGCCTTTGGGTCAAAGTGACCAAAAAAAGGGTTGAAGTTCAGTGATTATTACTTGTGTACGGCCAATTCTGAGCCGAAACTCTCTCAGCATATATATTTTTCTTTCTTATCTTCATATCTAGTGTATTCCAGCAGATTAAATCAGGAATGGAGGCATTGTAATTAAAAATCAAACAAACTGCATGTTTTACGAAAGGGTTACATGACTTCTTTGTCACTTGGTCACAAACAGACAAAAATCAGAGACTACACACACACACACACACACACACACACATATCAGAGTCAGAGTCAGAGAGTCTTTATTGTCATTTGCACCGCATGTGGTACATGTGATGAAAACGAGATTATGTACACAGGGTCCCAGTTACATCCAACAACAAATGCAAAAGAAAAACAGTAATAACATCTAGGATTAACTAGGAAAAAAAAACATCAACTAGTAATACACTAAGCTCTAATGTAATAGAAAAACATCATTATAAACAGCAGCACGAACACGAGTCTGTATGAACAGATGGTCACAGATGAACACAGCAACAAGAAAAACAGATCAGCATCAGCATGATGTGATATTTTGCAGTGTTTATTCGTATTGATTATTTATTCATGAGTCTAACAGCCTCAGGGTAGAAGCTGTTCCTCAGTCTAGTGGTTCTACATTTGATGCTCCTCAACCTCCGTCCTGAGGGGAGTGGGGCAAAGAGTGAGTGTGCTGGGTGAGTGGGTCTTTCATGATGCAGGTGGCTCTTTTCCTGCATCTGGAGGTGTAAATGTCTGTGATGGTGGGGAGACTGACTCCAACAT
>JBBPBX010023601.1:28590-40399 GCA_038048925.1 Garcialebias charrua | reverse complement strand
AAAAAGCTAAGTCTGGGCCTCTGGACGTCCTTTTCAGGGATACCACCAAGTCATTGGTTCAGGTATGTTGATGACACCTGGGTTAAAATTAAATCTCAGGAAGTCCAACATTGTACTGATCACATCAACTCTGTGTATAAATATATCAAGTTCACACAAGAAGATGTAAAAAATGGCAGGTTGTCTTTCTTGGACTGTGAGGTCTCAATTTCTGATAGAGGAAATTTGCAAACTGAGGTAATAATAATAATAATGAATTCAATTTATAATGCACTTTTCATTAATGAAAATCTCAAAGTGCTACAAGGAGCAACAGAATTAAATGACAATAAAACAAATAATAAAACAATTAAAATCAATAACAATATCAGCTAAGATCAAAAGTAGAATCATGAGGAGGTAGAGTATGCTTGGTCGAAAAGAAAGGTCTTCAAGTCGCTCTTAAAGTCAACCACAGACTGTGGGGCTCTTAGACAGTCAGGAAGAGAGTTCCACAGGCGGGGGGCAGCCACACTGAAAGCCCGGTCTCCCATGGTCCTTAATTTGGTTCTCGGAATGTGAAGGAGATTGCTGTTCTGTGACCGCAGCGAACGGGTGGATGAGTATGGAATAAGAATATCCTTCAGATAATCTGGTGAAGTTCCGTGTAAGCATTGATGTGTAATGAGAGCAGTTTTGTACTGAATTCTGTAGGCGACAGGAAGCCAATGAAGGTTATGGAGAATGGGCGTAATATGTTCAAATTTACGAACTCTCAACAAGATCCTTGCTGCACTGTTTTGAATATATTGAAGTTTCTGAAGGTTTTTGCCAGGGATTCCAATAAACAGGGAGTTGCAGTAGTCGAGCCTGGAGGAGACAAAAGCATGGACGAGCTTCTCAGCATCGGAAAAAGTTAGGGATGGGCGAAGTCTGGAGATGTTTCGAAGATGGAAGAAGCAAGTTTTAAACAGATGCTTAATGTGATTTTCAAATGTAAGATTGGAGTCCATTTTTATTCCAAGATTAGTAACAGAGGTGGAGAGGGGGATGTCTTGTCCAGAAAAGGAAAGTCTTGTTATAGGAGATGTTTGTACCTGGTGAGGGGTGCCAATCAGTATGGCCTCAGTCTTGGAGCAGTTTAATTGAAGAAAGTTCTGATTCATCCATGCCCTAATTGCCTCCAGGCAGGCAGAGAGGGCAGTGAGTGAAGATGGAGATGACAAGGTGGAAGATGAGGATGCTCCAGTCCTGATGTAAAGCTGTGTATCGTCGGCATAACAGTGAAAAGAAATGTTGAACTGATTAATAATTTGACCTAAAGGCAGCATGTAAAGGGAAAACAGCAGGGGCCCCAGAACCGACCCCTGAGGGACACCACAGGAGACACAAACTGTCTGGGACGTGGCGTTGCCAAGACTAACACATTCCAGCCTATTGGAGAGGAAAGATTTGAACCAGTCCAGGACTGTGTCGCAGAGACCGACCTCCACATGAAGACAGTGTACCAAAAACCCACCCACACAGACCATTTGCAGTTTGACTCACATCACCCTTTGGAGCACAAATTAGGAGCCATCAGGACTCTGTATCACAGAGCAGACAGAGTCCCCACTAACTCAGGAGCCAGGCAGAAGGAGAAATCCCACACAAGACAGACTCTAGAGAAATGTGAATATCCTAACTGGGCCTTCCTGAAAGCAGAGAAGAAACCCAAATTGGACTTCAGCCAGCCATCAGGTGAAAAGAAGGAACCCAGACCAGTGGTATATGTTGCGGGAGTTTCAGAGAAACTGAGACATTTATTTTCTAAACACAACATCCCAGTGGCTTTTAAACCCCAAAATACATTACAGCAAAGACTGGTTCATCCCAAAGATCCAGTCCCCCGGCACAAACAGAGTAATATTGTGTATGCTGTTCAGTGTCAGGAGGGCTGTGATCAGTCTTATATCGGGGAAACTAAACAGCCACTGGCCAAAAGGATGGCCCAGCACAGAAGATCAACATCATCAGGTCAGGACTCTGCGGTCTACACTCATCTCCAGGCCAGCGGTCACTCTTTCAGGGATGAAGATGTTCACATCCTTGATAGAGAGGAACGATGGTTTGAGAGAGGAGTAAAGGAGGCCATCTTTGTGAAAAGAAACCGTCCATCATTAAACAGAGGTGGAGGCCTCCGGGTTCAACTGTCCCCCTCTTACAATGCTGTTATTGCTAGTATCACTCAGCCCTCTGTGAATAGCAAACAACCATCAGGGTGCTAACGATCCATCGTTAGGCTGATGGTCCTCCTTGATAGGAGCCAAGATGGTGTAGTGGTTAGGGCGTTTGACTTGGGACCCGAAGGACGCGGGTTCGCGTCCCGGCCACTACACACCTTGGGGTGTCTATGAGTGCACACCTATTTCTCCAGCTCCCCGAGCGCCTTCTATGGCTGCTCACTGCACCACCTGGTAGGTGGTTGGGTTAAATGCAGAGACGAATTTCGTCTGTGTATGGGAAACATACGCAGATGACAAGATTAGACAATTATTATTATTATTATTATTGATTATGTGAGCAGCTGGTTTTGGCTGTCATTAGCAAACTGGTTGATCCACTGTGAGAGGGTGCTATTTATAAGACTGAGCTGAATACAGCATCTCAGACTGAGGAAGTCTTTCGGACGAAAGACGAAACTTTTCTACTTTTTTGTTTTGTTTTGTTTTTTGAATGTCCAGAGGACCAGACTTAGCTTTTTTAGATATGAACACAACAGCATTTTTTAGTTAACATTTATAAAATAAACTATAGTGAAATGGTATCTTACTATGTCTGAGTTCTCAATGCTCGAGGCAGTCAGGTCATCTTCACCCACTACGTACATCAGGGGACAGTTGATCTTCTCCACCTTCAAAAACACAAGAAGTCGAAGTAGAACAAAATGGAGGGTTATTGAGAGGATTTTTAAATGCAAATCTAATTTAAAACACATATTTACTCCCTGGTCTTCAACCCAGTGTGAGAAGATTTAGACAGTTTGCTTTTATCATTCATTCATATATTTTAAATGTATCTTTGTTGTACTTCTGTAGATGTATCAGCTTTCATGTACAGTATTTATATTCTTTGTCCTTTGCATGTTAGTTTTCTTGTACAACTCTTTGGTTGGCTTTGTTGCTGTTTTTTAGGGCTTTATAAACAAAAGGTTATGGTAGAGTCAGCTGTGTTGGGCAACAAACAGGAAATCATAAAATCAGTTTTTGAAAAGTACCAAATTACAGTACAAGTTTATTTCCATCACTTATAATCATTGAATGTAGTTCAAGTGATCAGATGTCAGTGTGTCATCAGTACACAGTTATATTGTTTTATTACCTTGAGGATGCTTTCAGGGGGGAGATTAGCAAGAAGGGTGGCTTCTTTGAAAATGATATAACCTTGTTCGTTGTATGTACAATAGTTCTCGATGCTAAAAACAAACAAACACACAAACAAACCCAATTATTTGCTCATCCCACCGTATTGAAATAATTGAAATCAGCCAGTTTCACTGTGTCTGTAATAATCAAAAAAGAGTCTTATAGAGGTTGATGCTGATGTGGAGGTGTTTATTGTGTGTTGATGCAAAGAGTTCAAGGATTTAACACTAACTTTTCTCAAAGCAAAACTGAAATAACGGGATGATATCATAAACAGTAAATTTAAAAAAGGCTAAACTTAAACACTGAATTGCAGTTCTGATAAAGTCAGCCCTGCAATAACAAGACCAGTACTATTTTATTAACTTACATTATTACATATTGCTCAATAATATTTTTCATCCTCCGGATTCGTTTCCCTCTCACTTCTACTCAGACAACACATGTAATTCTCTCATGTTCTTTTTTAACGATAAAATCAGTAAAATTCATCAGCAACTTTGTCCTGTTTCTCCTGTTTCTCCCTCCACTGAACCTCCCCCGCCCAGTCAACTTTTTTCTGTCTTTCAGCTTCCTCCTGCCTCTGAAATAGCCAAACTTATTCATAAATCCAAGTCCTCTACATGCTCACTGGATCCTCTCCCTACAGCCCTTGTTAAATCTTGCATTGCATCACTTCTTCCATTCATTTCTGCTATTATTCACTCTTCTCTCTCTTCTGGAACTGTCCCAGTTATTTTCAAAACTGCAGTTATCACTCCCATCGTTAAAAAACCTGGATTGGATCCTAATACCTTCAATAATCTCCGTCCTATTTCCAACCTTCCATTCATCTCTAAAATTCTGGAAAAAACAGTCGCCTCTCAACTCCACCTCCATTTAACAGATAACAGTCTGTACGAACAGTTTCAGTCTGGTTTCCGCCCCGGTCATAGCACAGAATCTGCTCTCCTCAGAATCACCAACTCCCTTCTCATGGCGGCTGATTCTGGTTTACTTTCCCTCCTAATCCTCCTCGATCTCAGTGCGGCTTTTGATACCATCTCCCACAACATCCTCCTCCATAGACTTTCGTCCATTGGCATCACCCACACACCCCTCGCTTGGTTTCAGTCCTATCTCTCTGGCCGCACCCAGTTCCATCCATCCATCCATCCATTTCTTCCGCTTATCCGGGGTCGGGTCGCGGGGGTAGCAGCCTAAGTAGGGAGGCCCAGACTTCCCTCTCCCCAGCCACTTGGAGCAGCTCCTCTGGGGGAATCCCAAGGCGTTCCCAGGCCAGCCGAGAAACATAGTCCCTCCAGCGTATCCTGGGTCTTCCTCTGGGTCTCCTCCCGGTGGGACATGCCCGGAACACCTCACCAGGGAGGCGTCCAGGAGGCATCCTAACCAGATGCCCGAGCCACCTCAACTGGCTCCTCTCGATGTGGAGAAGCAGCGGCTCTACTCCGAGTCCCTCCCGGATGACTGAGCTTCTCACCCTATCTCTAAGGGAGAGTCCAGCCACCCTGCGGAGAAAACTCATTTCAGCCGCTTGTATCCGAGATCTTGTTCTTTCGGTCATAACCCAAAGCTCATGACCATAGATGAGGGTGGGAACGTAGATCGATCGGTAAATTGAGAGCTTTGCCTTTTGACTCAGCTCTCTCTTCACCACGACAGACCGGTACAGCGCCCGCTTCACTGCGGACGCTGCACCTATCCGCCTATCGATCTCACGCTCCAGTTTTCCCTCATTCGTGAACAAGATCCCGAGATACTTAAACTCCTCCACTTGGGTAAGGACCTCCTCCCCGACCCGGAGAGGGCACGCTACCCTTTTCCGGCTCAAGACCATGGCCTCGGATTTGGAGGAACTGATCCTCATCCCGGCCGCATCACATTCAGCTGCAAACCGCTCCAGCGAAAGCTGTAGATCACGAGCTGATGAAGCCAATAGGACCACATCATCTGCAAAAAACAGAGAAGCGATTCTAAGGCCACCAAAACGGATCCTCTCAACACCTTGGCTGCGCCTAGAAATTCTGTCCATAAAAGTTATAAACAGAATCGGTGACAAAGGGCAACCTTGGCGGAGTCCAACTCTCACCGGAAACGAGCCTGACTTACTGCCGGCAATGCGGACCAAGCTCTGACACCGGTCGTACAGGGACCTAACAGCCCATATCAATGGGCCTGGTACCCCATACTCCCGGAGTACCCGCCACAGAACCCCCCGAGGGACGCGGTCGAATGCCTTTTCCAAGTCTACAAAGCACATGTAAACTGGTTGGGCAAACTCCCACGCACCCTCCAGGACCCTGTTGAGGGTGTAGAGCTGGTCTAGTGTTCCACGACCAGGACGAAAACCACACTGCTCCTCCTGAATCCGAGGTTCGACTATCCGACGGACCCTCCTCTCCAGAACCCCTGAATAGACCTTACCAGGGAGGCTTAAGAGTGTGATCCCTCTATAGTTGGAACACACCCTACGGTCCCCCTTTTTGAATAGGGGAACCACCACCCCAGTCTGCCAATCCAAGGGAACTGCCCCCGATGTCCACGCGATATTGCAGAGTCGCGTAAGCCAACACAACCCCACAACATCCAGAGCCCTAAGGAACTCAGGACGAATCTCATCCACCCCCGGAGCCTTGCCACCGCGGAGCTTTTTAACCACCTCGGCGACCTCAGCACCAGAGATTGGAGAGCCCGACCCAAAGTCCCCAGGCTCCGCTTCCTCAGTGGAAGACGTGCCAGTAGGATTGAGGAGGTCTTCGAAGTATTCCGCCCACCGACTCACAACATCCCGAGTTGAGGTCAACAGCACGCCATCCCCACCATAAATGGTGTTGGTCGCGTACCGCTTTCCCCCCCTGAGACGCCGGATGGTGGACCAGAATCGCCTCGAAGCCGTACGGAAGTCATTCTCCATGGCCTCTCCGAACTCCTCCCACGCCCGAGTTTTTGCCTCAGCAACCACCCGAGCCGCATGCCGCTTGGACTGCCGGTACCTATCTGCTGCTTCCGGGGTCCCACAGGCCAAAAAGGCCCAATAGGACTCCTTCTTCAGCTTGACAGCATCCCTCACCGCCGGTGTCCACCACCGGGTTCGAGGGTTGCCACCACGACAGGCACCAACAACCTTGCGGCCACAACTCCGATAAGCTGCCTCGACAATAGAGGCGCGAAACATGGCCCACTCGGGCTCAATGTCCCCCGCCTCCCTCGGAACGTGTTCAAAGCTCTCCCGGAGGTGGGAGTTAAAGCTCCGTCTTACGGGAGACTCTGCCAGACGTTCCCAGCAGACCCTCACAATACGTTTGGGTCTGCCAGGTCTGACCGGCATCCTCCCCCACCATCGGAGCCAACTCACCACCAGGTAGTGGTCAGTTGACAGCTCCGCCCCTCTCTTCACCCGAGTGTCCAGGACATGCGGCCGCAGATCAGATGAGACGACAACAAAGTCGATCATTGAACTACGACCTAGGGTGTCCTGGTGCCAAGAGCACATATGGACACCCTTATGCCTGAACATGGTGTTCGTTATGGACAATCCATGACGAGCACAGAAGTCCAACAACAGAACACCACTCGGGTTCAGATCAGGGGGGCCGTTCCTCCCAACCACACCCCTCCAGGTCTCACTGTCATTGCCCACGTGAGCGTTGAAGTCCCCCAGCAGAACAAGGGAGTCCCCAGGAGGCGCACCCTCCAATACCCCCTCCAAGGACTCCAAAAAGGGTGGGTAATCTGCGCTGCCGTTCGGCGCATAGGCACAAACAACAGTCAGAGCCCGTCCCCCCACACGTAGGCGAAGGGAGGCTACCCTCTCGTTCACCGGGGTGAACCCCAACGTACAGGCACCAAGATGGGGGGCAACAAGTATGCCCACTCCTATCTCTCTGGCCGCACCCAGTTCATCAAACTAAAATAATTCAGATCCCATTGCTCTCCTGTGACCTCAGGTGTGCCCCAAGGCTCTGTCCTGGGGCCTCTTCTTTTCATCATCTACCTTCTCCCCCTTGGCCATATCTTCCGTAAATTTAACATCCATTTCCATTGTTTTGCTGATGACACCCAGCTCTTTTTATCCACTGCACCTGACTCTTCACTGCCTCCCTCCTCCCTCACTTCCTGCTTAGCTGAAATTAAATCCTGGTTCACGTCTAACTTCCTGAAATTAAACAGTGATAAAACAGAGTTCTTACTCATTGGTACTAAATCCACCTTATCTAAAGTTAACAGTTTTTCCCTCAATATTGACAACTCCTTGGTTTCTCCCTCCCCTCACGTTAAGAGTTTGGGTGTCATTCTCGATAGCACTCTCTCTTTTCACTCTCACATCAATAGTATCACCCGGTCTGCTTATTTCCACCTTCGAAACATCAACCGTCTACGTCCATCCCTCTCTCTGCACTCTGCTTCCATCCTGGTCCACAGTCTGGTCACTTCTCGAATTGATTACTGTAACTCTCTCCTTTTTGGTCTGCCTCACAAATTAACCCGTAAGCTTCAATTGGTTCAAAACTCAGCTGCCCGCATTGTTACCAAAACCCCCTCATTCCACCACATCACCCCAGTTTTGCAGCAACTCCACTGGCTTCCAGTCACATTCAGAATTCAATTTAAAATCCTGTTATACACTTTCAAGGCTATTCATAGCCTCGCCCCTCCTTACCTGTCTGATCTCCTGCACATTACCACCCATTCACGCTCCCTTCGTTCTTCCTCTTCCATCCACCTCAACGTGCCTCTTGTCCGCCTCCGCACCATGGGACACAGAGCCTTTTCTCACTCTGCTCCCCAACTCTGGAACGCTCTTCCCCCAGACATCCGTAACATTGACTGCCTTCTGACCTTCAAATCAAAACTCAAAACTCATCTGTTCAAGTTAGCCTTCTCACTTTAATTTTTCTTTTTTATGTAGTTATTTTATATATTTTCTTTTTTGTGTGTTTTTTAATTGATTTTAATTTTTCTTTTTACCGGTATATAGTTATTTTATACTGTTTTTATTGTGTTTTTAATGCTGTAAAGTGTCCTTGAGTGCTTTGAAAGGCGCTACCAAATAAAATGCATTATTATTATTATTATTATTATTATTATTTTGGTTTAAGTTTCAAGGTTCTTTATTGTCATTTGCATGACATGTAGAACATGAGGTGGAAGAAAACTATGCACCCAAGGTTCCAGTTACACCCAAAATAGCAACAATTTAATGTATAAATAAATTGAAACTGTATACAAGGATCTAAGATGTACGTTAGATAATAATAATGTAATATAATATGGTGTATTGTTTGAAAATCTGAGTTCATTAATTGTGTTATCTTGAAAAATTTCTAATCAAAAGTGATCCAATGACAATATAAAAAATAAAAATGTAATGAATTTATTATTTAAACAAATATATATGATGCATTTCTGTGGGGACAGATTGAAAGCACCATCGTTTTGGAAGTGTCAATGTGACTTTGAACTAGAAAACTTGGTGACTGACAGCAGATTACATTCATTTTACCCACAATGTACAAGTATTAAATTTGATTTACCAATCAATCAGTTCAGTACTGCCCCCCGCATCAGAGATAGTCACTGTACTTCCAACAGCACCGTTAATACCAATCAAACACGAAGGCTGGAAAGAAAAACAAGTTGACGGAGGCAAACTTTTAAATGTAAAAAAAAAAACATTAACATGAGATATATTTAAGATTTAGATTTGTTCATTTTTCAAGGCATATATAAAAACAGAGAGGAAGCTTTGTGACCAACTTTAACTCCAGTCTGGGCAGCGATGCGAAGCATCAAATAGCATCCAAAGGAGAGACCGATGATCCCGACTCTGTCCGAGACGACCTGATGGTGATTCTGAAGTAGCTGGAATGCTGCCTGCCCAGACAGAACATATGATGTACTAAATAAAATAACAATTGAAGTAAACCCTAGATAAAATAGCTTGGACTTTACTCACCTTGAAATATGAATCTCCAACATTGACACAATTTGGTGGACCAGGTAAATCTTTGTGCCCTATGTAGGCAAGAGAAAAGCTAACGAAGCCTTTGGATGCAAACAACGAAGAACGATACTCCTGCAGTCCTCCACCCATTCCCCACAGATCCAGCATGGCTGGAAACGGGCCTGGGCCTGCCGGAAAACAGTGCAACAGTTAGAGACCACTGCTCTGTGGTTCATTTCATCTCCCCCCAAAACGGACATATGGGTACGTAAGCCTGTCACGATAACACATTTTGCTGGGCAATTAATTGTCTCAAGAATTACTGCGATAAACGATAACATTGTTTGAAATTTGACAAAAATTAGCAATTATTGTCAAATTTAATAATAGATGTTTGTTTTGAGTGTAGTACCTTTTTGACCACCAGATGGCAGTATAAGACTGAACTGTAGGATGGATAGTGAGGAGCGAGCAACGTGTCTCTTTAAGAAAAATGGGAGGGAGGCCCCTTCACATGACACGTTTTTTTTTTTTCATTTCTCAAAATGGCGGATGCTCAGTTTGATTTGAGCTATTGAGCATAGCATTTTTCACACAACACTTTTAATAAAAAAAGACTTTAAACAAGCTCTCCTCTTCTTTTTACAGAGGAAAAAAAACAACATTTCACATAAAGGCACGGGTTTCAACCATGAATTTTGGAACTTTGACAAGACTGAGTTTTTTCCACCGAGGTCGGCCTGTAAGCTTAGCTCATAGCTTAAGGCCCAGGCAGAGCTCTGCGTTTGGCCGAACGGCGCTCGACGCCGTGCGAGCGCGAGGCACAAGCGTAGCCCCACAGGGCACGAACGCGCAAAGCTCAAATTTTACGACCGCGTACGCGAGGCGCGTTGTCTCACAATAAACTGCCCGGCACCGGACCGTTTTGTATGTGACACAAATGTATTAAATTCCTTTTCTTCATCCCTGATCTGGCCTTTTCTTTTGTTTTTTTGCCAAAAGTCAAGTGATCGCTTCCTCCTCCGTTGACTCCATGACTGAAATGATGAGAAATGAATGAATTTGTCACGAGCGAATTAAACTAGAGTCCTACGTGGCTGCGCGAGGTTCTAAATATTTCCTGGTGGGCTGTGGGCTGCAGGACCAGCGCTCCCTGTTTTTATTATTTTTTAGAACTTTTTAATAAGATATAACACCGCTTGCGGCTGAAGCTGTGTGAAGCTGCCCGCTCGCCTTTTTTTTCTCCCCCCGACCTGTCAATCAATTCAGTAGGCGTGTCAGCAAATGACCAATCAGCGAACGCTTTGCGCTGTGGCTGCTCAAATGACGTCAAGAATTTGGAGCGAAAACGCGAGAATTAACGCGAGAACGAACGCAGAGCTGTGCTAGTGAACGCGCGCACAGAACGTGCGCGTAGAGCGCCGTTCGGCCGAACGCAGAGATCTGCCTGGGCCTTTAGTGTCTCGGCTTAGCTGCTTTTAACATCCAAAAATGTAATTTTGGACGGTTAAAACGTTTTTTAAAGAAAAAAGAGAAATGGAGGCGTCAGTGAAGAGCACCGGAGTTGAGCCTTTTGTCATCCAGTGTCTTCAGTAGAAAGAGAGAGACACGAAGAAATGATAAAGCCGATAAATGAAAATGAGGTAGATAATTTTCATTTATCATGTGATTAATTGATTTACTGTTTATCATAACAAACCTAGGTATACGAGTTGCAGTACAATCTAGAAGTGAAGAAGGCATGAATAAGTTTTGAAAAAGTCTAAGATGATTTTGCTTTGTCACATTTGACCATACCTGTCAAGTTTTGGATTTAAAAATAAGGGAAATTTTCTGCCGGGTACGCCGAGCCATCCCACTAGCCCAGGGATCTGCAACCTTTATGATCAAAAGAGCCATTTCTGCCCCTTTGTTCACTAAATTAAACGTTTCCGGAGCCACAATACCTGCTACAACTGGGATTCTCAACTGGTGGCCCACAGACCACTTTAAGTTTGTTAGAGGACAATTTTCTGACCTGTAGTTTTCTGGCCATTGTAAAGCTGAAAATATCTAATGATTTGTTGATATTTTTACATTTTAAGACTAAAAAAGACCAGATTATCATAAAGAAGGAAAAATAATGTGATCTTTCCCAATTAAAAAATAAAATAATGAACTATGCAGGTCTAGGTAAATTATTTTAATTGTGGAAAAATTAAATATCCTACTTCGAATAAATAAAGTTAACTTATGTTTTACTCCTATTAGTTCTAGTATTCACACATTTGCAAAGGAAATGACAGGAAAAACTGCTAAAACTAGCCCTTTTTGTTGTTATAAGAACAAATAAAATTCAGTTTAAAGTTAGTTTTGATCAAAGCTTGGAAGAGCCACTGCTGAGGGACCAAAGAGCCGCATGTGGCTCCAGAGCCGCAGGTTGCAGACCCCTGCACTAGCCCAACCAAAGTCCAGAACCCCTTACATTTTAAGACAGGTTTAC
>JBBPBX010023601.1:11359-25113 GCA_038048925.1 Garcialebias charrua | reverse complement strand
AAGATGTAAACTGGGTTGAAAAATCTTCTTGGATATTTCTGCACGGCTTATTTGATTAATGAGTTGATGATGGGATAATTAAATTATCCAACAGCTCCAATAAATATTTTAAGGTGTTGTTTGTTTTGTGAAAGGCGGCTCCTACCAGTACAACTGGCTATGTTGCAGGACTCCCAGCGTGTTTCTGGGTCGGTGGTGTAACACCATGGTCCGCCACTGTCGCCGTCAGGGTTTCTGCAGAAGTTGGACTCCAGATCCGCCATGGGAGACGTCTGTGGTGTGTAGCTGCAGCAAGCGGAAACAGAAAAGTCAGAAACGGTGTACCGTATTTTTCGGAGTATAGGTCGCACCCGAGTATAGGTCGCATTGTCCAATTATTGCCAAAGAATTGGAAAAATCCATATATAGGTCGCACCTGAGTATAGGTCGCACCTACGTCAAAATGTGGACCGTGTTATGCTCTGCTCCAAAGGTCTGCCACAGGAGCGCACAGCAAGGCTTTTAAGAAGATTAACACTTAAAAACAATTAATTGTTTGATAAAAAATTATAGCAAATATGTGTCTGAGCTGAACTTTTCTTTAATAAATGAATAATTTTAGCAGGATAAACACCTAAAAATATATATTTGTTAGCTGACATTATTGTAAGAGTGTGTCTCAGTTTAATTTTTGTTAATAAATGATTACAAATCAGCTTATTTTATAAAAAGCCATCAATAGGTCGCACCTGAGTATAGGTCGCAGGCCATGAAAAAATGATTAAAAGGTGCGACCTATACTCCAAAAAATACGGTAATATGGTGTGTGAAATGAAATGGCAGAGTGTGTGTTCGTACTTGGGCCTGTGTGGGAACTTTGCATCCCAACTCTGACACAACTTTCCTGATTTAGTTTTGCTTTTCGTCCCTCTGTAATCTGTTCCTGTTCCGTTGATGCACTCCAGGAGATATTCTAGAAAAAAAACAACAACACAAAGGCAGATTTCTTTTTAACCATTTCATTTGATTCATCCCACACAGTGAAGTTTTATTCCCCCCACAAAAAAAAAAACAGAACAACTGATGTTTGACTGGTAATCGATCTCTAGTGTTTGCAGAACCAGTCCAAAAATCCATGATCTTACACCACAGGCTAAACATTAACCCCAGATGCAAAAACACCCGATATTTAACCGCTAAAAAGTGGTAAACGGTAAAGAAAAGGGACTTGCTGGTTTTTTCATATAAAGCTGAGCTTTGCCGCCGCATGACGGGCTCTGTTTTGGAGTTGGCTGCTGCTGTCCAACACTCCTGGTCCTTCTCGACGTACACAAAAGCCCTAGAAAATAGAAAGTTAAAAAACTGTACCAACCTCTGCTGTGCAGCGCACGTGGAACGATTCAGAAGTGTGAACTTACTTGCAGGTGAAAGACGTTTCTGTGTCACATTTGGTGGCGCACCCGGCAACCGTGTTGACGGTGTACATTCTCTTTTGGAGCGAAAGCACCGACGCTCCTTCAGTCTTAGCGTAGCCGTCCACATCAGTACCACAGACTGGAAACAGGAGGGAAATCAGACCAAATATAAACTGTTGGTTTGCATCAGAGACAGGCGCTAAGGAAGCTCGGTCATCCGGGAGGGACTCGGAGTAGAGCCGCTGCTTCTCCACATCGAGAGGAGCCAGTTGAGGTGGCTCGGGCATCTGGTTAGGATGCCTCCTGGACGCCTCCCTGGTGAGGTGTTCCGGGCATGTCCCACCGGGAGGAGACCCAGAGGAAGACCCAGGACACGCTGGAGGGACTATGTTTCTCGGCTGGCCTGGGAACGCCTTGGGATTCCCCCAGAGGAGCTGCTCCAAGTGGCTGGGGAGAGGGAAGTCTGGGCCTCCCTACTTAGGCTGCTACCCCCGCGACCCGACCCCGGATAAGCGGAAGAAAATGGATGGATGGATGGTTTGCTCCTGCCTTTTCAGCCATTTCCTCCTCAGCTCAGCTCTTAAGGCTGGTCTATGCTCCACGAGAAGTAAAACGACGTGGGTGTGAAATCACATTTTTTTCTAGACCCCATCTTGTACATTGCCATTCAGAAGTTATTTTTTAAATTTAATTATCTTTATTGAACCAGGCAAATCCCACAGATCTCGTCCACAAGAGGGTCTGAAGCTGCCTAACATGACCGGAGTAAGTGGAGAAAACCCACGTGAACATGGGGAGAACATACAAACGCCACACAGAAAGACCCCAGGCCTAAACAGGGGGTTGAACCCAAGACCTTCATGCTGTAAGGCAACAGTGCTGCTAACCACTAATCCACTGCGCAGCCACTTCTCACAGGGCGATTGGTCAGAACTTATTTTGACATCTTTTTTTAAACTTGTTTAAAAAAAAATCTGTATGCCTCTTATGATTGTCTATTGTTGATTGTTAAAGGAAAGTCTATTGTTGTTGTTGTCACCATTCTTTGTTTGTAGACAGGTCTCTCTTGTAAACGAGTCCTCGAGGTTCAATGGGATTCACCTGCCTAAATAAAGGTTGAATGAATGAATGAATGAAAAAAAGGTCTCAAAGTTATTATTATTAATTCTTTATTTTACCAGGAAGAAAAATCCCCAGAGTGTAAAAACCTCTTTTTCAAGGGAGTCCTGGCCAAGATAGGAAGCAGCAAATACAATTAAGATATATTGTTACACATTAAATTACAAAAAATAATAAGAAGCATGAGAATATGAAGAACATCACTGCACATTACTAAAAACAACATGTACCGTCTTTTCCACCATACACGTCGCATCAGTACATATATGTCAAATAAAGTGAAAAAACAAACAAACATAAAAAGTCACTTTGCCACATAACTTGCATCTATGAGTCCCTGCTGCCAACCTGGACACGTGGGCCAGTGTTGTGCCAAAAATCGATTGGCTGCCAAAAAGTGGCCACGGGAGGAGTTTAACAAGATTAACACTTAAAAACAATTATTTGCACAAAATTATATCAAAGGTGTGTCTCAGTCTAACATTTCCTTAATAAATGCACTTTGACGGTCAAAAATCAGCTGCATTTCAAAAGTCGATTTGCGGCTGCGGGAGCGCGCAGAGGGTTTTGATTATTAAAGTGTTTATTATTTTACACTCTCCGTCTGCGAGTCCTGTTCCGCCTGCACTCTGGGTTTGCTTGTTTCTTCAGAACCGAATCGTGACAGTATGACCCGACCTCGGAACCGCCAACCTCGCAGACGGAACAGCGGACCCGCTCAGCGGCTGCCGGACGCGGTCCCAGGTCAGGACGAGCCGACAGCCATCCGCATGTTCGGATTCCGAACAGAAACCGTCAGGTGGGACCACAGCGCAGAAGTGGAGATCCTCTCATCCCCGCTTCTAGTCGAAGAGGAGGAACAGAGGGAGCTCAGAGGTGGCCGTGCAGCTTTTTGGCCGTCTCCCTCCCACGTTCCTAAGCTCTGATCGATGTGGTCCGACTCGGATGAAGACTCCGAACCGGAGGGGTTCTGGGCAGGTTCGGTACAGGCTCTCAGCCCACGTCGCCGCTGGTCTAAATGGTTGGATGTTTCCGGGTTCCAGCCTCGCCCACCTTCAGTCTCTCCTCGCTGGCTGTCAAAGAAGCCGGGGAACTTTTCGAAGGGGCGGGGGGCATGTGTCAGCCCATGTGCCGGCCCGGTTGACAGCGGTTCTGACGGGACTGAGGGGGGACTTTTTCTGAAGGAGGACGCCACGCGCCCATCCGCTCCTGTTGCTAGGGGAGTGGGTGTCACACGCCCCTGTGCTCCTGTCGTGAGGAGGGAGGAAGTCTGCAGCTCCAGTGTTTTGTGGGAAAGATGTTTTGTAGGAAAGCAGCAGCAGCTCCTCCTGTACCAGCACCCAGACTAAGACCTGTGCCAGCTCTAAGACTGGTGCGTCCTGTGTCAACACCCTGGAGGGTTCCAGCTTCTGCTATGTTGGGTTCTGCACCAGCCACCAACCAACCAGGTCCATCTGGAACAGTCTCTCTTTTTCCCTCTTTCTTCACAGACTCTGCTTCTGAGGTGGTCCTGGGTACGGAGGTCCTCAAGTTTCCAGAGGTCCTCTCACCGCTTGGGATCTCACCGCCTGGGGTCTCACCGCCTGGGGTCTCACCACATGGGGTCTCACCACCTGAGGTCTCACCGCCTGACGACAATGAGGGTCCTGACAACATCTCAGAGGGCCTTAACGACGTCTCAGAGGGTCCCGACAAAGAGGTCCCCAACGACGTCTCAGAGGGTCCCGGCGACGAGGGTTCCAGCGCCGCAGAGGCCTCGTCCTCGACAGAGGGTCCCAGCGCCGCAGACATCTCGCTGCTCGACGAAGCAGACGACGTCCCACCGCTCGACGAAGCAGACGACGTCTCGCCATTTGACGAAACTGATGTCATCTCATCGCCCGTCTTGGCGCCCAACGACGTCTCATCGCCCGTCGACGAAGCTGACGTCGTCTCATCCTCCGTCTCGGTGCCCAACGACGTCTCATCGCCCGTCTCGGCGCCCTAAGACGTCTCATCGACTGTCTCGGGTCCTAACGACAGGGGTTCTGACGACAGTGTTCCAGCCGACGACGAAGACGTGTTCCGGCCGACGACGACTGTGTTGCGGCCGATGACGACTGTGTTCCGGCCAACGACGACTGTGTTCCGACCGACAACGACTGTGTTCCGGCCGACAACTGTGTTCCGGCTGACGATTGTGTTCCGGCCGACGACTGTGTTCCGGCCAACGACTGTGTTCCGGCTGACTGTGTTCCGGCCGACGACTGTGTTCCGGCCGACTGTGTTCCGGCCGACGACTGTGTTCCGGCCGACGATGATGGTGTACCGGCCGACGACGATGGTGTACCGGCCGACGACGATGGTGTACCAGCCGACGACAATGGTGTACCGGCCGACGACGATGGTGTACCGGCCGATGGAGCTTGTGCATTCAAGATGTTTTTTGGCAACCGTTATGGGTCAATGGGTAATGGGTTGCTGGTCAGGGACACAAAAGGTTACTTATGCACTCCAATGCGGCCTCTATTGCCAAAAACAAATAAAAATGTGTTTTGGAAACAAAAAATGCCTAATTACGTATCGGATCCTGCCCTTTTCTGTCCAAATCACAGAGATGCCTAAAGGATTAGTATTAACACAGGACCTCAGAGTTCAGCAAAATATAGTAGGTAATTTGCCGGGGAATTTTTACTTCACAAATTACTCACATGTCCGATTCTCATGGGATTAACAACACAGACAATCTCCATAGCTTGTATATGTAAAACTAATCCGGTGCGAATAGGGCTTTAGTTGAACATTTTAGGATAAACTCTTGAAAAAAAAATCATAAAACTTAATCAAGTAAAGTGTAAAATCCATTGAAAATTTCCAAATACCTGTCCAACGTTCTGGGACCTGTTTAAACTTTGATTTCTGTCACTGTAGAAAGTCAGAGCTGTATCAATCCAAAGAGGGATGAATTGTATAAATTCCATTATCACCATAACATGTATTTCTATCAAAGTCATAGCACTTTAATCTTCATTGATTCATACAGCACTCACTTCAAGTGTTGGTTATTGTAGTTCCCTTTCAGTTCGGTCTCTCGGTGCAACATACTTGCTATGGGAATTGCGCCCCCGCGCGATTACCTGAAGGAATACAATCACGCCTTTTACGGCAGGGGGCGTCACCCCGCGTCAGAGGTACCGCCTTTCAGGTACTTAAGCGACTGACGCCCCTCCATCTTCCTCTTTTTGCCCTTCACCTCGCTGAAACACCTGAACATCGCGGGACCTCTCTGTTGTCGCGTCGCTTGATTGAGGTGAGCTTGCTCCCTACACTGAGCGTACAGAGAAAATTTTCCTGCGTACTGCTGGGCTGGCGAAAGCTAGTCCAGCATTTTTCTACTTACCCGAAGTTTTTCTTCTCTTCCGCAGCTTCGCTCGACGCTAACTGCGTCACAACCTTCTGCTAATCTACTAGCAGTCTACTAGCGAAAGCAAGACGACGGAGAAGACGGCTTCGAACAAAAGGAAACTAGGACCAACTTCTACTCTTCTCATCTCCGGACATGGCTCCCGAGAAGGGAAAGCGGAGGACAAAGAAGAAGAAAACCAGGACGACGAGTCCTCGCTCGCGCCCATGCCCCAGCGGTTGCGGCTACTCCCTTTCGGCGACGGACACCCACGAGGCCTGTCCTGTCTGCCTAGGGATCCTGTACGTGAGGAAAGCGCTGGAATCCCTCGACTCCTGCCCCCACTGTCGTTGAATGACGGCCACAGTGAGGAAACGCCATGCGGACACGCTGGCCAAATCCATGGCAAAGACCGCGGTGTAGTGATATAGGCCTCTGTCTTGACCTTCAAGTACACCTCTCCACATCTCTCTGAAACTCTAAGTGTCACACCTTCTTGAAGCTCTCAAGGAGACAGATGGACACTTATATATTTTAACAATTATTATGAATTAATGGACACTAATTAATCAGATTGAACTTTCTCTTTAATGTGTGTTAATTCAGAATTGATCTACAGTATATTTTTGTCATTTTTAATGATGATCTGTTACTTTCATGAGCTTTGGCCTTCTACTGGTTTTATTTCTGCAAAGCAAGCAAGACTCTGTCGCTAAGGCAGAAGTCAGGGTAAGAGTTGTTCTCTTGCAGCCTTCTCTGTTTTGTCTATGAAGTTAGCCATAACATTTTCTGTGCTTGCAAGCAGGCCACCTGGCTGTTTATGTAAACAGTTTTCCTGTTGTCCGTCAAGAGACTTCCTGCCTATGGGATCATACTTCCATCTTTTATTTTGTTATAACCAGCCAATAGTTATTCAGGAGGTGGTTCAGATCCCGCCTCCCTATAAATGGGCACTTCCTGCATTTGCTTTTAGAGTTTTGGAGGAGAACGAACGGTCAACCTGTCTCTCCTCTCTGAAAGCTGGAGACGTCCCGGTCATATGTCAACGACCCACGTCTCAGCGGGGATCATAGTAAAGCCTTACTTTGATCCATTCACTCTCCTTTCTGAAGAATTTGTTTTCTAAAGTTTTATTTTGAAAGTTCAACCAGTGCGATTGGAGTCTGTTCCTGCCGGGAGAAGCGGTTCTTCTCACTCGTCTGAATCAGCTCACACGCGCGGAGGTCATCTGGGCGTGAACTGGACAACACAGTCCGTTAGTGTCCACAAACCTCAACTCTTATCTCCAAGACGTATCGTCAACAGGTAACGAGGCGTTGATTGTGTCCTGAACGTGTGGGAAGCCCAGCTGAGATCCGTATGGGAAAGCTTGCCACCCTGGTTGTTTTCAAAATAATTAACTTCCGTTAACTTAGCTTCCATTCATCTCCTTCCTCCTATTTCTTATTTTTCATAAGTATTTAATCTGTCAAGTTTTGTGCCAACAGTTAAGTTTTAATTGTCTGTTTGTTTTAATTTGAATTCTTGTCAACGTAGTTATTAAATCAGAGCTAATATCGATACAAATGTTTATGTAATTTTTGTGATAGTTTCAATAAAAGGTCTATTTTTGGTAGACCAACATAAATTGAAGTCTAAGCGTGAAATTACATTTCTGATTAATCACAGTAAAAACAATTTAGTATCGGAAAAAGGAAGAACTCGCACTTTGGTGGCAGTTTGTGCAAGATTAAAGTCTGCTAAACTGCGCATCCAATAATGGTGGCTCAGTAAGTGTTTAAATACCTTACAAGCATCATTATTATTCAATTACAATTGGTGGCTCGTACGAGTTCCTGGAACGTTTATTAAGTTGTTTGGTGTAGCTTATTTTTGTTAACGGTGTTTGTTGGCATTAGTTTGCATCCTGGTTTTGGGCTTTTGAATAGTTTTGGCTGGTGAGTGTCCGGGAGTTGCTAATCGTGGCATTGTCTGGATTATTTTCCCGTTAAAATTATTTTTCTTTCACATTCCGACGTATGTTTTGGAGCTGCGGATGAATGAGTGTTTGTTTTTGTGAGACGTTTCATTACGTGTCGCACGCTGCATGCATTGTTCATTGTGTGACCGCCGTGTCACGTTCCGGTTTCATTCTATTACATCTGCGATTTATTGTTGAAGGTCTGTTTCACACATTTGCTGCTCCATTTTACCTAATCTGTTACAACGTGTTGTTAGCCGAGGTTCGGGANGCCCGTCGACGAAGCTGACGTCGTCTCATCCTCCGTCTCGGTGCCCAACGACGTCTCATCGCCCGTCTCGGCGCCCTAAGATGTCTCATCGACTGTCTCGGGTCCTAACGACAGGGGTTCTGACGACAGTGTTCCAGCCGACGACGAAGACGTTGTTCCGGCCGACGACGACTGTGTTGCGGCCGATGACGACTGTGTTCCGGCCAACGACGACTGTGTTCCGACCGACAACGACTGTGTTCCGGCCGACAACTGTGTTCCGGCTGACGATTGTGTTCCGGCCGACGACTGTGTTCCGGCCAACGACTGTGTTCCGGCTGACTGTGTTCCGGCCGACGACTGTGTTCCGGCCGACTGTGTTCCGGCCGACGACTGTGTTCCGGCCGACGATGATGGTGTACCGGCCGACGACGATGGTGTACCGGCCGACGACGATGGTGTACCAGCCGACGACAATGGTGTACCGGCCGACGACGATGGTGTACCGGCCGATGGAGGACGTTTGCCGGCCGACTATGATGCCCCAACCGTACCTGACCTTGGGGTTGTGTTCCCTGCCTTTGTTGGACGGCCTCCCGGTCGCCTGCTCGACATGACGTTGCGTGATGGACGGCCTCCTGGACATCCTCCGGATCTGGCTGGTGGTGATGGGCGACCTCCTGGACGTCCTCCGGACGTGACGCCACACGATGGACGGCCTCCCGGTCGCCCGCCCGACGTGTCGCAGCATGATGGACGGTCTCCTGCCCGTCCACTGGATCTGGCTGGTGGTGATGGGCAGCCTCCTGGACGTCCTCCAGATCTGGCTGATGGTGCCTGTTGCCTCCCTCCGCCCGCCTTTGTTCTTTTGGGGGGTTTTCTTTTGGGACGCCATGGGGGCGTCTGTGGGGGCGGGTACTGTCAGGATAGCTCCCTCGACTGGTCGGTTGCCATCCCTACATCACAGGTGTTTGTTGTTTAGGTAATTAGTTCTGTCTGTATTTAAGTTAGCATTCTGCCCTTTGTGTTTGTCGGGTCATAGTCATTTTCTCCCTGATGTCTGGTGGAGCCACTAATCGTTTTCTCCTGGTTTTGTAAGTTACTGCACCGTCAGTTTATTGTTTTGATTATTAAGGTGTTTATTATTTTACACTCTCCGTCTCCGAGTCCTGTTCCGCCTGCACTCTGGGTTTGCTTGCTTCATCAGAACCGAATCGTGAAAAATGGTAAATGGAGCTTACTTATATACAGTAGCGCTTTCGAGCCCCCTATGAGGGGCCCCAAGGCACTTTTTTTTTTTTAAACATTTATTTAGTCAGGTAAATCTCATTGAGCCTCGTGGACTCATTTACAAGAGAGACCTGCTACAAACTAAAGAATGATGAACAGCAATGGTAGAATTTCAATGGTAGATGAGTTCCTCTGGGTGCATAAGAAGTGTTCATCAAACAACAAAGTGCATCATTACTTGGCTCTGAACTCTTGGGAACATTTTGTGTGTTGTACAGCCGGTGCTACATTTAGAGGATCCTGTCTGCAGTGAAAGGTCTGTAGAAGAGCTGCTCCATGCAGATAAAAACAAAAACCTATGCAGGTCACGTTAGCATCAAGAACTACAGTTCTAGAGTCCACAGTCACTTCTGTAATAAGCAGCATGAGTTCAGATAGTTTCAACATTTAGCCCAAAGGAAGGAGATTATCCTCAAGAAGAAGCGACTTGAGTTTCTCACATGCAATGAACTTCACAGTACCAGCCATCCACCCATTCATACACACATTCATACACCGGTAGCGGTAGCCTGCCATGCAAGGCGTTGCCTGTCCTACCGGGAGCAACTATTTGCTAAATAAATTACAGGAAAACTGCTCAAATTAGTACTTTATTTGTATAACAAATAAAATTCAGTTTTTTAATTTGATTAAAGCTTGAAAGAGCCACTGCAGAGGGACCAAAGAGCCGCATGTGGCTCCAGAGCCGCAAGTTGCAGACCCCTGCTCTAGTGGCTGAAAATGGTAGTGTTCAATATTTTATTAATAATAATAATAATAATGTCTTTGTCTGTCATCTGTGTATGTTTCCCATACACAGACGAAATTCGTCTCTGCATTTAACCCAACCACCACCAGGTGGTGCAGTGAGCAGCCAGAAAGCGCCCGGGGAGCTGGAGAATTAGGTGTGCACTCATAGACACCCCAAGGTGTGTAGTGGCCGGGGCACGAACCCGCGTCCTTCGGGTCCCAAGTCGAAAGCTCTGCCACTACACCATTTTCCATGTCAGAATGAATGAAATCATCGGATCTCGGCTAAAAATCAGTTTATAAATATGGGTAAAAAAATGTATATTAGTCACTTCAGTGTATAAGTTGCAGGACTTGCAAATTTATGCAAAAAAGGTGTGACTTATACAGCGAAAAATATGGTAGTTGTAATAGATTTACGAACAAAACTCCTCAGTCTCTGTTCAAAAGCTCTCACAGATATGGCGTCTGTTAATTTCCAGTCATTCTTTAACATATTCCAGGCAATCGGTGCATGATGGTGACTGAGCTCATCTTACATTATAATCTGGGTATGACTCTGCTCAGGTCACTGATAACTCCATCACTTTTAATAATCCAAGTAAAAATTGAGTTGGGGCTTCAGAACAATTTTTTAAAATAAATCTGCATGCATACAGTCAATAAGAATAATCCATAACTGGTTAAACAGAAAACCTTGCCACATGTTTTTTTTACAGTGATGTAACCGTGTGTACCCGTGTTTGCAGAGTCAAGGACCCGACGGGCCCCGGGTCATGTTTTAAAACAGTATCAAACATCAACCTTTATCACACTAAAATATACCTCAACATCTACAATTATTATACCTACAGCTATATTTTTGGTTGCTAAGGTTGCTTAGCTGTGGCTGCCATCTTGAACTGAGCTGACTTTAAAAAATTAATCAGTTGTAGACGTTCAACCAGTGATTCATTCATGAGAATTTCATTCAAATTCATTCAGAGATATTTTGCTAACATGACATAAGAACGTAACACAATATGAACTTGTGGCAGTCAAGGTTTTGTTTTATTTAGAGGGAATTTAAAAGCAGATAGACAAATAATTTTGATTGTTACTGCAACGATTTGTCCTTTTTACTGTTTAAAAATTTTTAATCTGGGAAAACCTGGCATAGAAAATACATTTAACTTACAAGAGTTTATACTTATTGTGCATTTATCAAGCTCTTCGTTTTTGGCCCGTTTCTGTCTTTAGGTTTAATTTGTCATGAATTTGCTTTTCTGATTTGTCCCAGATAGAAAGAAGAAAAAAAAGATTTCTGAGACACAAACCAGGGAATTTGATGAAACCGATCATCTTATTTCACCTCCGTTTCTGTTTACATTTCTTTTAACAGCAAAATCTGCTATAAGAAAATATTTCTAAACTTGATTTTATGGTAAAACAGTACTATTAAAATGCTATCTTACACAGAAGTTAATGAATTTCTTCGTATCCACTCAAAAACGTTGTTGCGTCTTAATTACCAGCGCTGATGAAGGCTCCCAGGAGAAAGGCTGCCTTGAACGGGTCCATGTTGAGGTTCTCGCTCTAGCAGCTCATCATCATCACTCAGGCGTCCCTCCAGGTTTATCATCAGCGCCTTAAAGCATGTGAGGAGGACAAACAGGACAGCGCAGTCAATCATTGGCCTGAGCAGGACAGCAAACAACAACAGGTCAAACTCCATGTTTGTGGGAGATTCCAGAACAGTTCTGCAGGAACGCAGCTTTTGATTCATAAAGAGGCCGGACGTGTTCGGGTATGATACTCTCAGCAGGAGAGCACAGAGTTTTAATCAGAACTGAGACAGTTCTGCTGTTTTACACCCACCTCATCAGATTTAAGACAAACAGCTCCTGAACTTTGACCTCTTTAAAAGCCTTGTGCTCGATTTTGTTGATGCACTAATTCTATTTATTTAATTAAACATTTGGTCCACCAACAGCAGGCTTTTTGATAATTATAAATGCTTATTAATCATCCACACTATTGTGATCCTGTTTATATTTTTCTGTTAGTTACTACTTCATCCGTACATTTTTTGTTGTCTTGTTCCACATTTTTTGTGTTATTTCAGCAAATCCTGAATCAAAACGTTCAGCTGTTTCAGGACAATCCTGCTATAACTTTTGGTATTGGTGCAACTTTAGCTTTTTGAAATATTTAGCCTTTTCTGACATTTTTTCCTCATAGAAAATGAATTGAGTTCATTTTCCATTCTTCAAATCTTTAGACGTGTTTACAACATTTTACTGCTGCTTTCACATTTTGGTCTGGTTCAGCTTCTTTCAGCTGTGTTGTGCAAAAATAAAAAATAAGAATCAGCTACTTTCAGCTGTTTTTCAGCTGTGTTGTGCAAAAAAAAATCAGCTACGTTCAGCTGTTTTATGCAACTGTTATATTCTTTTTGCTAGCTACAACATTTTTGTGCTTCTTCTAACTTCTTTCTGCTAATTTCAGCTTGTTGTGCGCCGTTCAGCTTATTTCTGCTATTTCAGCTACTACTTAGCTGTTTTATGCTAATTTTTGCTTTTTCAACTAACTCCACGTTTTTTGGCACTCATTTAAACTTTTTTCAGCCTAATTCAGCACAAACGTGCTCTCTGCACTTGCTTCTGGTAATTTAAGCTTCTTTCTGACTTTTTAGCTACTTTTCAGCTGTTTTTTTTTTGCTAACGTCATCTTGAAATTTGTGCTCAGTTCTACTTATTTAAACCTAATTCAGCAAATATGTGTTCTTTCTGCTTTCTTTAGGCTTTGATTTCAGCTACATTTCAGCATGTTTTAGCGAATTTCAGCTGTTTTCAGCTAGCTGTTCAACAATTAGCATTCACACTGCATTTTTTACATGAAATGCAATTTCTCTTATCATTTAGTGTCACTGTATTTTATTTTATCAACTTAAATGTGTTGAAACACATTGATGAAACTCAGGCCTCATCAAAAGAAGGGTTTGTTCTAAATCTGGAGTGAAAGGCAGCAAGTGACAAACATTCCTTCAAGTTAATTTTTAATTTAATCAAGATTAATTTATAAACTTATCTCGATTTGAGCCGGTTGTGAGGAGGGAGTTTAGTCTAAAAGGATTCAGTCCAGCCTGCTCGTTCACAGATTAAAAGATTAGCAGGATTATTATCGTCTCCGGCAGAAAGAGATCACTGCACTCGTTTGCAAACGAGTTATTTTGAAACAGCCTGCTGTTAGATGGTTCGGCGACGAGTCGTGTTTGGTTTTCACATCACTACAGAGTTCTGCTGCTCTGAACGAGTCATTTTAAAAAGGTTTTAGTTTGTTGTGCTGTGGCAGTTCTGTTAGTTTTTGTGATTCTTGTGCGTTCACTGGATCAGTCTTTCCTCTTCTCCCTCAGCCAGTCCTGTTCCAGTCAGCTGGCCACGCCCAGCTACACCTGTGCCCTGTTTTCATCAGTCACAGCTGCAGCCACTCTACTCATCACCCTGTCAGTTTGCTCCCTCAGCTTCACCTCCCTCTTCACCATTGTTGTGCTTCATGTCTGGTCTCCTCGTGTTTTCATTTGTATATTTTGACTGCCATTGCAGCATTTTTTTTTGTTCTTTATAAAGTTAGATTAAAGCTCTGCGCATG
>JBBPBX010023600.1:5512-31812 GCA_038048925.1 Garcialebias charrua | reverse complement strand
ATGCATGACCTCCTCACTTTTTTCTGCACCTCCCCTGTGAAGACTATTTTTCTTGGCGACTTAAATATCCACGTGGACAATTCTTCTTCACCTCTGGCAACAGATTTTAAGTCTCTTCTGGACTCTCTTAATCTCACTCAACATGTTGACGCCCCTACGCACAGCAGGGGGCATACTCTGGATTTGGTGATTACAGACACTGTACTCATCAATAACTTATCTGTATATGACCTGGGTGTCTCAGACCACAGGGTCATCTCCCTGGAAGTGCCTTCATCTTCGCCTGCTTCAAACCCAAAACGACCCATCCAGTTCCGTGACCTTAAAAACATTTCCCTTGATGTTCTGTCTGCTGATCTTCACACCCTGACCGCTGTCAATCATTCATCTGCAGATGACTCTGTGGATTACTACAACCAATCTCTTCGGGAGCTCCTGGACCTACACGCCCCCTTAAAGACAAGACTGGTGTCTTTCTCGCGCTCAGCTCCTTGGTACACTGATGAGCTGCGCAAGATGAAGGCAACTGGCCGTGCTATTGAGAGACGTGTAAAATCATCTGGTCTGTCTGTGCATAAGCAGGCATATAAAGAACATCAGAAAGCATACGCCTATTCTCTTAAAGAAGCACGCTCCAAATATTATTCTAACATCATCAACACCTGCCCTGGAAACTCTAAACAGCTCTTCTCCACAATCACTCGTCTGCTTAATCCCATTAAGCAAACTCTTGAGGACTCTGCTCAAAAATGCGACCTGTTTCTTTCATCTTTTAAAACCAAAGTTGACACTATCAGATCTCAGCTCCACAACCTCCCCGTTCTCAGTGTGCCACCCACCCGTCTGCATTCTGGGACCCTAAACAGCTTTGACGAAGTTGTTCAGAGTGAGGTGGAGGCCATCATCAAGAAAATGAAGCCTTCATCCTGCGCCCTGGATCCTTTCCCCTCGTCTCTCATAAAAACCAATCATTCTGCAATAGGCCCACTTATCACTCAAATAATAAATCAGTCTCTACAATCTGGTCATGTTCCACTGCCTCTAAAAACCGCCATCATTAGGCCTCTTCTGAAAAAATCTAATTTGGATCCCGACATTTTTTCTAATTACCGCCCAATTTCACACCTCCCTTTTCTGTCTAAAGTGCTGGAAAAAGCTGTTGCTGCTCAGCTGCAGGACCACCTACAACAACACTCCCTGTATGAGAAGTTCCAGTCTGGATTCAGGGCAGCTCACAGTACAGAGACTGCATTGCTGAGGGTTACCAATGATGTCCTCTTGGCTGCTGACACTGGCTCTCCCTCCATCCTTGTCCTCCTTGACCTCACTGCAGCCTTCGACACTGTGGACCATAGTATCCTCCTCCACCGTCTTCATGTGGAGGTCGGTCTCTGCGACACAGTCCTGGACTGGTTCAAATCTTTCCTCTCCAATAGGCTGGAATGTGTTAGTCTTGGCAACGCCACGTCCCAGACAGTTTGTGTCTCCTGTGGTGTCCCTCAGGGGTCGGTTCTGGGGCCCCTGCTGTTTTCCCTTTACATGCTGCCTTTAGGTCAAATTATTAATCAGTTCAACATTTCTTTTCACTGTTATGCCGACGATACACAGCTTTACATCAGGACTGGAGCATCCTCATCTTCCACCTTGTCATCTCCATCTTCACTCACTGCCCTCTCTGCCTGCCTGGAGGCAATTAGGGCATGGATGAATCAGAACTTTCTTCAATTAAACTGCTCCAAGACTGAGGCCATACTGATTGGCACCCCTCACCAGGTACAAACATCTCCTATAACAAGACTTTCCTTTTCTGGACAAGACATCCCCCTCTCCACCTCTGTTACTAATCTTGGAATAAAAATGGACTCCAATCTTACATTTGAAAATCACATTAAGCATCTGTTTAAAACTTGCTTCTTCCATCTTCGAAACATCTCCAGACTTCGCCCATCCCTAACTTTTTCCGATGCTGAGAAGCTCGTCCATGCTTTTGTCTCCTCCAGGCTCGACTACTGCAACTCCCTGTTTATTGGAATCCCTGGCAAAAACCTTCAGAAACTTCAATATATTCAAAACAGTGCAGCAAGGATCTTGTTGAGAGTTCGTAAATTTGAACATATTACGCCCATTCTCCATAACCTTCATTGGCTTCCTGTCGCCTACAGAATTCAGTACAAAACTGCTCTCATTACACATCAATGCTTACACGGAACTTCACCAGATTATCTGAAGGATATTCTTATTCCATACTCATCCACCCGTTCGCTGCGGTCACAGAACAGCAATCTCCTTCACATTCCGAGAACCAAATTAAGGACCATGGGAGACCGGGCTTTCAGTGTGGCTGCCCCCGCCTGTGGAACTCTCTTCCTGACTGTCTAAGAGCCCCACAGTCTGTGGTTGACTTTAAGAGCGGCTTGAAGACCTTTCTTTTCGACCAAGCATACTCTACCTCCTCATGATTCTACTTTTGATCTTAGCTGATATTGTTATTGATTTTAATTGTTTTATTATTTGTTTTATTGTCATTTAATTCTGTTGCTCCTTGTAGCACTTTGAGATTTTCATTAATGAAAAGTGCGTTATAAATTGAATTCATTATTATTATTATTATTATTATTATAATGAAAAGGACTAGTTTGAAATTGTCCCCCATACTATTTTAGTTATTTGCATTACATGCTGCATAATGTGTCCATTGCTCAAAGATGATCAGTATTTGACTGGGATGGAAAAAACTACTGGACCTCAGGAATGGAATGTCATGGGACAACTTGTTTTTAAATGACTACTGATGTGATAAGTTGTACTGTAAGTATCTTTGTCATAATCACTTAATATCTATATGCTCCATATACATTCTTTGTCACCTTCACACTAAAGACACCCACATGGTCCAAGAAAGTTAAATTGTCACCCTTTATACCAATAAACAAACAATGAAGAATCTCTGAGTGGTTTTGTATCTGAAACCGTGTGCACCCTCTCAAAGTGGGCTGCACCACTGTCTAAATGTATTGTAACAAATTGTGTCATGACAATTTGGGCACCCTTCTGGTGGAACCCAGGTCCTGAAGCTAGATCCATAACCACAATATCAACAGGGGCAGCTCAACTTGGCGGTTAGTTAACCTCAAATACTGCCCTGCATTAGCTACAGCTTAAATCCTTAAGATGTGAAAAATGCAGTCAGTATCTGTCCCACCATCCATACTACATGCAATCCACTAGTCTAGTCTGGAGCCCTATCACCTTGTTGACTAATCATCCAGGAGTTTACGTTCTGATGCTCAGCCAACTATTCCAAGCAACATCAACTGTTTATTATAATAACCTGGATTTTCTGTGTAGGTTGAACCACCTGTTGTTGCGCCTGTTACCCCACCTACAAGCTCTGATGTCATATCAACTGCCACACCTCCAGCCCTCACCAAGGAACAAGCATCCACAGCTGTGGTACCAGTGAATCAGCTGATACGGACTATACACATCATTCCACAGTTTGTAAGTTCTACTTTTAAGGCTTGGGTCTCATTTTTTAATCAACAGTAGGCTGTGTAATTAACGAAAGCACAACTTTACAACATTGAATTTACCTAGTTAAGAAATAGTGATTTTCTTATGATTGACTAAATGTACAGTATTTTACTACCCTTTTATGCTCTGTTCTTCTTTGGTAGGATTCAATATCTTCACTGAAATCAGCCAGTCTACAAGTTCCCAATGCATTGTATTTCAATTCTTGTAGATTAGCTAATTGAACATTTCTTAACCAATTAAGAATTAAGAACCAATGCCAGCTGATTTGTATTGGATCGTTTGATTTATGATCTGCAATGTTTTTATGTTTTTCGTGTTGTACTTCATTGTCTGTGTTGCCTGTTGCGTGTTTGTTTGTCCAACACTTTGGTGTGGACTTGTTCCTGTTTAAAGTGCTTTATAAATAAAATGGTATGGTATGGTATGGTAATTAAGCCAGGTTATATTGGGCTATAGAATCTCACAACAGAATGATTAAACTCGGATCACCTTTCCCTAAATAAATAAATCTGCAATTTTTTTTTCTGTCAATTCTCTCAGGATGTCCGGCAGGTTCTTGCAAGCTTACCAGATGGCAAGCAAATTGTTGAGAGCCTTGATGGTGCTAATTTTATCACAACTCGCCAGAGATGTCTCCTCGTCCGAATTCTGGTGTCACACCTTATTGAGAACTTTGGAGAAAAGTACATGAATTTATACAAATTGTAGTATATAATATTATATTATATTATTTTATTTTTTGTTTGTTTTTATGTGGCATGGGGTTTCTATTAAATATGCTAACATTCTTAATTAAAATTAAAATGTACTTCATTTTCATACCATTACTGTGAGGTTTGACAATCACCTATATTTGCTAGGAAGAAATAATCTTTCAACTGTACAACTTTAAAACTGCACACAAAACAGCTATTTACATGGGATACACACATGTTTCTGCAATGTTTTAAAGGAGCAGTTTTAAATTTTATGACTTAAAATGAATTAAATGCTTACCCTCAGCATAGTCTATGTTAAGATGTTAATTAAAAACCCAAGTCCTGTGTTCATTGTTTTGATTTTGGTTGGTTTACTTTTACTCTACAAGTCATTGCGTGTGGGTTTACTTTTTCTAAAATATTGTTGTCACACCAGTACTACCCAGATGTGAGCCATTTGGCTTTTTTAACTATAGTTCCCATGGGAGTTAGGGCTTGTTTACACGGCGCGTATTTTAAGTGTAACCGCTACTTTCTCTTTGCGACTTTGCTTATCGCCTACACGACGCTGCTGGCCCCCCTCGATGACTCCGATACTTTTCTGACCCTGCTCTCAAGGTGGAAGTTTTTCGCAGACCCCCCGCTGATAATGTAAACATCTCCCGTGGAGCTTTTGTTTGAACACATGCACGCAGCACGCACGCGCAGACAGCCGGCATTTTAACAATGGCGGTGGACTGGACAGTGGACACACGCACCACTTTCTGAACTATAGCTGATGGAATATATTTTGATTCTCATATTTAATTATTCTACACCTTACCTGCATCTGTGTTGGAAGAGAGCCAGCTGCCTGGATCCAGTTGTCTGTTAACGAGGCAGTCGGACATTTCACGTGTCACGCTGCACTATAACATACTAAATGTGCTATATATTAACAGTTTAACAATAATAAACAGTATTTATGTTAGCGTGGGAGATATTTAAATTTATCTGAGCTAAATGAAGCTATCTGGACTCGTTACGTCATGCCTAACATGCTGCTGAAAATGAAGACACCAGGTTGATTTTTTATTTATTTGTTTATTCAACACCACAAACTCATGTCACAAACACTGAGAATTAAATTGAACACTTTTAAAAACACGTTAACCGAACTTTAATGAACTGGACTCTGTTGTTTTCATCCCACTGGACCCACATCCGAACCGCCGGTCCGCTTCGTGGAACAGCTTCGACCTCGCAGGAAAAAAATAAAAATAAAACCTCAGTTGGTTGTTCTGTGATCGAACTAAACACAAGGAAACATTATTAAGAACATGGTTTACCTTGTAGCGCTGCTGTAAATCAGCTGATTCTCACGGACTAAAGTCAGACATGTTGACTCGGTTCCGGTCCAGTCAGCAACTGGTGTGCAGATGAAGCGGCCCCACTTGGTGTCAAATCTGTTGACTCTTATCCAAATTCCAGCTTTAACTTGTTGTTAACTTGTTGACAACAACTTGTAGTAGCTGAACTTTTAGCCAGAGAGGAAAACAGGCTGCCTCGTGTGCTCTGTTTACCCCAGGCTGCACACATGCGCAGTGGTGAAGGTTCCAAAAATCACAGCGCCATCTAATGGCCCAGCATGGTAACTACAGTAAATTCATGAGTACGGGGGGTGGGGGGGAGAGAGTCGTATCCACAGAATTCGCCCATGTCAACGCAAAACTTTCAACCTAATTAACATACCCAAAAGTTGCGTTTCCCCCACACAGTGTCCGTGTAAACAGGGCCTTAGTCAAATGGCTCATTGAATTTGCATTTTTGCAGCCATTGGTATGTATATGAGGCCATTCTGTTGGTGTGGAAGGAGGCCTTGGGGGCATATTTATATATCAGAGTCAGAGAGTCAGAGAGTCTTTATTGTCATTTGCACAGCATGTGGTACATGTGATGAAAACGAGATTATGTACACAGGGTCGTGTGTATATAAATATATAATATATATATATATATATATATATATATATATATATATATATATATATATATATATATATATATATATATATTATATATTAATGGTGTCGAAATTAGCGCGTTAATTATTTGCGTTATTTTATTTATTATGACGCGTTAAAATAAAATAACGCAACGATTATTTTGAAAAGCTCCCCCCGGATGCCGAATCTCACTTCCGGTTTCCGCTTGCTAACGCTGTTAGCGCAGGCACCGTACCTGCACTCACATGCGATCACTGGACTTCTGCTAGCAATGATAACTATTTGGGTGTCACGGCTCACTTTATTGATGACAGCTGGAGCCTGCACTCCTTTGTTTTAACTGTGAGTAAATCTACCGAGCGCCACTAAGCAGAGGCCTGCCTGCGCGCAGCACGTCCAACGGCCGCACACGAATGGAACATTGAGAAAAAAACAACAACGCTCGGGACAGACGGTGAAATCCCCCTGCTCACAGAAGCTGAGCTTGGAAAGCTGAAAAAGTTGGAGGAGCTACCTGAGCCATGCAGGTACGGTTTTATTTCTTTTTCTTTGTAGTTAACTTGATATTGGTTTAGTCAGTGGGTCAGTTAAGCTGTGTAAATAAACAAACCAAGTGTGTGTGTGTTTTTCTGCACAATTAAATTATTAAAAATTTATGATTTGGTTGAATATAGTATTTTACAAGTCATGTATAAAACTCATTAACAATATTACCCCCAAATATTCAATTAAAAGGAGTTTAAAAAAAAGTCAATAATAAATTAAAAAAATAAAATATAATTCTTCTTTCTGCTCCCTTTTCATTCAGTGTTTTTCTTTTTGATGAATTTGCTTTTTTATTCTAAATGAATGAATAAATGAATTAAATTAAATAAAAGCTCAAATGAATTTTTTTTCAGTTAACCTTTACTTACACAGGTTAGGCTCAATGAGCCTCAAGGACTCATTTACAAGAGAGACCTGATTATTGTTTATTATTTTGTGTTTTCACAGGTATGTTACAGAAACTGGGTGGACAGAAGTACATCTCCTGTTCTGTGGTGCTGCCTGCCTTCTGCCACCTGTTCAGAGTCATGGAGCCTTCAGATGATGATACTGTCAACATACTGCGATTCAAGAAGGCCTTTTGTGAAGACCTGGCTCAACGAAAGAAGAACTCCAATCTCACTTGGCTCAAGAATGCTACTGCACTTGATCCCAGGTTCAAGGACTTAAAATGCAAGTAATGTAGACACTGGTTTGCCTTAGTAGCTGGATGAATGAAGAGGAGTAGATCTTATACATGTGGTTTAAAACAAAGCAGAAATGTTCTGTAAGGTTCTAAATCTCAGTTCACACTAATTCATACAGTTTATCAAACAGTAAAATATTTTGAACAACAAAATGAATGTTTGCTTTAGTTTTAGTTAGGTGCTGCATTTTCTTTACAAAATTATTTCAGTTTTTAAACACTGTGTGAAAGTAAAAACAATAAATGTTATGACTTAACTGATGAATGAATCCATCTTTATTAAAAGTTGCCTTAAAGTGTTTAATCGTGATTAATCGCGATTAATTTTAAAACTGATTTGCGATTAATTAGTTAAATTTTTTTAATCTATCAACACCCCTAGTTGAAACGTTTCATCGGTCATCCAAGAGACTTCTTAAGTCCGAGGTGCCACAACAAACTCAGTCCCATAAGTAGCACATTCACTTAAGTGGACCAACCAGATTGGTAGTGATACGTTGGTTTCTGGAGTCCGCCCTCTCTCCCGCCAACTTGCCTGAGGCAGCCATGGCCAAAATGGTTCAAAACATCAAAGACTGAGTTGGTTGTGGCTCCTCAGACTGAAAAAGTCTCTTTGATGAGAGCTGAAACATTTCAATACACACACACACACACACACACACACACACAAAACGTACAGAGGACCTGACTTAACTTTCTTGGTTTTATCATCTGGATTATTGAGCATGAACTTTGATACCTAGCCAGTAGTTTGAATAACTAGCTAATGTACTAGCCAGCTACCTAGCTAGTAGTTTGAATAACTAGCCAATATACTAGCCTGGTACCTAAATAGTAGTTTGAATAACTAGCTAATGTACTAGCCTGGTACCTAAATAGTAGTTTGAATAACTAGCTAATGTTCTAGCCTGTTACCTAAAAAGTAGTTTGAATAACTAGCTAATGTACTAGCCTGGTACCTAAATAGTACGTTTGAATAACTAGCTAATGTACTAGCCAGCTACCTAGCTAGTAGTTTGAATAACTAGCTAATGCATTAGCTTGGTACCTAGCTAGTAGTTTGAACTAGAAAGTTCCTGGAGAAACTTTAACCGGGGCTGCCAGGCTGCTGCCGATTTAAAATTTCATTAGGAATGTATTACAACTCAATCTCAGCTACAACCATACTTAATTTCAGCTCAATATGTCAAAGAATGACCAAGTTATAGTCAATTTTGTGTTTGCTTAGGTTGCTATGGCAGCCATCTTGAATCAAAATGGCTCCAAAAGTTAATAGTATACATCAAAGAGCCAAATTAAATTATTGAATTGATAGGAAAAGGTGTTTGGATTCGTACTCAGCTACCATTACACCAAATTTCAGCTAAATAGCTCTAAAAATGGCCAAATTATGGTGTTTTTTCTCTTTTAGCTAAGGCGGCCATCTTGGATTTTCAATCAGGGTTTATTAGGGATCATTGTCAGCTACCAATTTGCCAACTTTTGGCTGAATAGCTCTAAAAATGGCAGAGTTATGGCATTTTTTCTCTTTTAGCTAAAGCGGCCCTCTTGGATTTTTAATTTGAATTCAGTACGTGATAGAGAATGTCCACAGCTACAACCTCACCAAATTTCAGCTCTCTATGTATAAAGATGGCTGAGTTAAAGCCATTTAAAAGTAGCATTGGCGGCCATCTTGGATTTTTGATTTTGATATAGCATTTGATAGGAAACATTCTCAGCTATCACTACACCAAGTCTCAGGTCAATATCACAAAAATTGATCAATTTATAGTATTTTTACTTTTTTGCTTTGTCTGCCATCTTGGATGTTGGATTTTCAATTAAAATCTATTAGGGATAATTTGTCAGCTACCAATTTACCAAATATAAGTTAAATATCTCAATCAAAATGGCTACTTCACCTAATTTGCTTGTTCAATCAAAATGGCCGTTTCACCTAATTTGCTTGTTCAATCAAAATAGCCGCTTCACCTAATGTGCTTGTTCAATCAAAATGGCCGCTTCACCTAATTTGCTTGTTCAATCAAAATGGCCGCTTCACCTAATGTGCTTGTTCAATCAAAATGGCCGCTTCACCTAATTTGCTTGTTCAATCAAAATGGCCGCTTCACCTAATTTGCTTGTTCAATCAAAATGGCCGCTTCACCTAATTTGCTTGTTCAATCAAAATGGCCGCTTCACCTAATTTGCTTGTTCAATCAAAATGGCCGCTTCACCTAATGTGCTTGTTCAATCAAAATGGCTGCTTCACCTAATTTGCTTGCTCAATCAAAATGGCCGCTTCACCTAATTTTCTTGTTAAATCAAAATAGCCACTTCACCTAATTTGCTTGTTGAACCAAAATGGCTACATTACATGCATTGCCTTGCTTCATAAGGCAATGCACTGCCTTGTACTGTATATTGAACCAAAATGGCGCCATATTTACTCAGTTTCTCTGAAAAGTTAACTCCCATTCATTTCCAATCGCATTAACTGAGATAGAAATGTAGACACACTTCCGTGGTGTAGAACAATAGGTGGCTTCCATGCATTTGCATGGGAAGCAGTGCACTGCTCTCCTATGCAATGCAATGGCAGCCCCAATAATTAAATCATGTATTAGCCAGCTACCTAGCAAGTAGTTTGAATAACTAGCTAATGTACTAGTGAGCTACCTAGCTAGTAGTTTGAATAACTAGCTAATTTACTAGCAAGCTACCTAGCTAATAGTTTGAGTAATTAGCTAATGTACCTAGCTAGAAGTTTGCAAGTAACTAGCTAAAGATGTGTGCTAGTGTGCTATTAGCTAGTGTCTGTCTTGGGAAGAAAACTTGAAAAAAAACTAGCATTATTTGAAGGAATTCATGTTTCTGCCAGTGTTTTCAACAAAAACGTCATGCAATATGTGTCTCTCAGCTACTACCACACCAAATTATAGCTCAGTATTTTTAGAATTACCACAATTACAGTATAGGCATTTTTGTGTTTGACATGGTCTATTATTTGTGGCAACCATCTTGAATCAGGTCACATTTTAGTCCATTTTTGCTAAAGTGAACTTTGAATATTTGTTCCTTTTATTTTAATTTCACACACATCAACACATCAGAGCGTCGCCTCATGCTCCTGTAACTTTAACTTTTCAAGACCCGATGAACCTTTTTGGTTGAACACATGAAAGCACGTTTGTGCTCTGAATGTGTTTTTGCATAAACTTATGTTCGGAACAATAGGAGATGATAATACTTGACTGTGTGAAGGCTTTCTGAAGACCGGGAAGAATGTTTTAGAAGCTAAATGTGGTTTAAGGTTTGGGATTAAAATGAGGTCAGCGTCAAAACCATGACCAGGTCTGTAGCTTGGATGGTTGGAGGTCTTTGAATGCAATTTATCACAAGTGGGTTCCCACAAACGTACAAGAACAAGGAGATGTGATTGTCATTTGCCAGTGTTCCAGCATCTTAAGCCCCCTCCAGTCCTCTTTGGTACCAGATGATCTTCAGCAGGGGTCTGGGATACGAACCAGTTTTTAAATTAAAAATCATAATAATGCTGTGCTACGCGGCCAACAATGTGACAACAATAATTTTTTACCCCATCGCTCTTTCCTCCAACAATCAATCACAGATTTCTGAAGATGAAGTGAGGATTTACTGAAAAAAGTAACTAGATTTGATGAGATTCTAACAATTCGCTGGAACTTGCTGGAGCTCTTTAGCATTTTGGAAAACAAAAACTCAGACAAATCTGATCCAGACTTTACTTTCTTTAGCATTGTTTTGAGGCTGCCATAAGCTTTAGCTGTTTACTATTTATCTTTGATTCGTCCTTCATGTTTGATGCTGCTGTTCAGAGCAGTCAACTCGTCTGGGTTTGACCTAAAGTGATGAGTTAAAAATGGAAATTATAGGGGAAAAAAATGTGTTCTCCAACAATAATCATAAAGGATGCGTATAAATTTATATTTTTTTTAACAAGCAAAAATAAAATGATAATTAAAAGGAAAGTAGAGAAAAGAACAAAGAAAAAACAGCAAGATTATAAGGCGGTATAGAAAACTAAAAACAGGAACATGTCTGCATTGGTTCTTGCCATGAACTTATCAGATTTTTGAATCCATTTAGAGAGGTCAAGGTCCAGAGCTTCAGATCATTTTGTAAGTTATTCCAGGAAACAGGAGCGGAATAGGAGAAGGCCCTTTTGCCTAGTTCAGTCCTCACTGAGGGAACACTGCAGGTAATAATATCCTGAGAGCGCACGCTATAGCTGCACTCAAGCAGAGACATGTAGGAGATGTATGAAGGCAGCAGACCAAGAAGTGATTTAAAGATGAAAATGTACCAGTGAAAGAGTCTGCGTGAAGTTATGGATAATGTCACCGTAGTCAATGGAGGGAAGGAAAGTCACAGTTGTAGTATCAGGCTGTTGGTAGGAACCTTTGTGTTGTATTGTGTTGCAGGTCGGACCGTAATAAAGGTTACCTGTTAAGACGGAGTCGTGTCACGCTCACGCATGCTTCTGTGTAGCCTCAAGGGTTTATTAAATATACACATATCGGAGAACAGAACATGGTGTCAGAAGTGTAAAAGTATAAAATACCAAGTGAAGAGAGAGAATAATTAAAAACGACGTCATCATGAACCAGTTTCAAGTCGCCCCGCCAGAAAAGTTCACGTTCAGAGCTGAAGACTGGACGAAGTGGATAAAGCGTTTCGAGAGGTTTCGTATCGCGTCTGGTTTGGAGACACAAGCGGATGAAAACCAAGTAAACACGCTTATCTACACCATGGGGGACGAGGCAGAAGATATACTGGTTTCCCTGCATCTAACTCCAGAAGAAGCGAGTGAGTACGAGACTGTTAGAGGACGGCTGGATGCTCACTTCGTAGCCCGCAGGAATGTTATATTTGAACGGGCGAAATTCAATCAGCGCCAACAGGAGACGGGTGAGTCCATCGACGGCTTTCACACCGCGCTGCACTGTTTGGCTGAATACTGTGGATACGGGACTTTGCATGATGAGATGGTGCGTGACAGATTCGTCGTGGGTTTGAGAGATAAAAGACTATCAGAACAGCTACAAATGGACGCTGAACTGACGCTCGAGAAGGCGTTAAACAGAGCCCGTCAGAGCGAGCTAGTAAAAAAGCAACAGGAAATGCTTCATGCTAACTTCAAGCCGGACATTGTGGGGGCGCAGTTGGACCGCGTTCACGCGAGCGGGAGCGCGCGCTACAGACAACCGAAGGCCGCGTTCAAACCTTTTGTCACAAAAACAACACAGGATAAAAAGGTCCAGTGCAGAAGATGTGGTGACATGAAAGGACACAGTATGCAGCAATGCCCTGCTAGAGAAGCAGCTTGCAATTATTGTGGAAAGAAGGGACATTTTGCAAAAGTCTGCAGAAATAAAAAAATATGTGAAGTAAATGCTGGATTTGAAACAGAAAGCACAAATATAGACAAGGATGTTGCTTTCCTGGGATCACTTTCTACAGAAGCTAATGAAAATCCATGGATGACAGACATACTGGTGGACAAACATAAGACTGTATTTAAAATAGATACAGGAGCTGATGTCACAGCTGTCCCAGAGACATGGTATTCTCAGCATCAATTAGGCAAATTAGATAAACCAAAGAAAATCCTACAGGGACCGGGAGGCACCGATTTGAAGGTGAAAGGCATGTTTACAGCAACTCTCAGTAACAACAGTGGTAGTACCAAGGAGGACATTTATGTTGTGAAGGACTTGTGTACATCACTGCTGAGTGGACGTGCTGCAATGGCATTAAAACTGGTTGCCAGAATAAACCAAATTAGTTTGGACTCCATTGAAGCTGTGAGGCAGGAGTTTCCAAAACTTTTCACAGGACTAGGACTGATGGAGGGTGAATATAACATTGTTCTGTCACCAGATGCGCAGCCTTTCTCCCTCTCAACGCCGAGGCGGATATCCCTGCCACTGCTGCCTAAAGTTAAAGAAGAGCTCAACCGTATGCAACGGGAAGGAGTCATCACCAAAGTGGAGGAGCCAACAGACTGGTGTGCGCCTATGGTGGTTGTCCCCAAGAGCTCGGGCAAGGTGAGAATATGCATTGATCTCACAGAACTGAATAAATATGTCATGAGAGAAAAACATCCTCTCCCAGCAGTAGAGCACACGCTCGGACAGCTGGCAGGAGCAAAAGTGTTTTCCAAATTGGATGCCAATGCTGGATTCTGGCAGATTCCACTATCGAGGAAGTCTTCACTGCTCACCACCTTCATCACACCTTTTGGCCGGTATTGCTACAATCGGCTCTGCTTTGGGATTTCATCAGCACCCGAGCACTTCCAGAAACGCATGTCACGGATTCTGGAGGGCCTGGATGGAGTCCTTTGTCAGATGGATGATGTCCTCATCTGGGGGACGACACAGCAGGAGCACGATGAAAGACTGAGGAAGACACTGTTTCGACTCCAGGAGGCGAATGTAACACTAAATGACAAATGTGAGTTTTCTAAACGCAGAATAAAGTTCTTGGGACAAGTCATCGATGCATCAGGGGTCAGTCCAGACCCGGATAAAGTCAGCGCTGTCAGAGCCATGGAGGAGCCCAGAAACATAAGTGAGGTGAGACGCTTTCTGGGTATGGTGAACCATCTTGGGAAGTTCCTTCCCCACCTAGCAGAAAAAACCAGACCCTTGAGAGATCTTCTGAAGACGTCAAACATGTGGTCGTGGGGTTCACCGCAGCAACAAGCTTTCGACGCTATTAAAACTGATCTGACAACACCACCAGGACTAGCATTGTACGACCCGAATGCAGAGACACGTGTGTCAGCGGATGCATCATCGTATGGACTCGGTGCAGTTTTACTTCAGAAAAACACTGATACAGAGTGGAAGCCGGTGGCATATGCATCACGGTCTCTCAGCGACACGGAGCAGAGGTATGCTCAGATTGAGAAAGAGGCTCTCGCTTCAACGTGGGCCTGTGAGAGGTTCGCAGAGTTTCTGATCGGGAAGAGTTTCCACATTGAAACTGACCATAAACCATTAGTCCCGTTGCTGGGGTCGAAGGGTCTAAACGATCTTCCTCCTCGCATACAGCGACTACGAATGCGACTAATGAGATATTCTTACAGTATTTCCCATGTGGCTGGCAAAAATATTGCTACAGCTGACGTTTTGTCCAGAGCTCCAATCTCCAGCGAGTCAGGAGGTCTGCAAGAAGAGGAGGTCAACTTGTATGTTGACTCAGTCGTTGCATCTTTACCTGCCACGGAACCACGACTGAGAGAAATCCAAAAACATCAGGACGACGACAGCATACTCAAACAGCTGAAAAAGTTCTGTGTAGAAGGATGGCCAGATAAATACTCTACTGAGAAAAGTGTTCAGCCTTATCTGCCATTCTCAGGTGAACTTACTGTTCAAAATGGTCTGCTTCTTTATGGTAGCAGAATAGTGATTCCAGCTTCTCTCAGAAAGGACATTCTTTTGAAACTACATGAGGGTCACTTGGGAATAACTAAATGCAGAGAAAGGGCCAAACATTCAGTGTGGTGGCCGGGTCTCAGCAGCGAGCTGATTAAGCTGTTGGAGACCTGCGACACATGCTGTCGGGAGAGAACAAAACACAAAGAGCCACTACTGCCCACTGAATTCCCACAAAGACCATGGGCCATGGTGGGAGCTGATCTTTTCCAGTTTAAGGAAAAACAATATTTGATTGTTGTGGATTATTTCTCCAGATTTTTTGAAGTTGCAAAACTTACCTCCACAACATCTGAAGGAGTGATCGAACACTGTAAGTCCATCTTTGCACGGCATGGCATACCAGAATGTCTCCGATCTGATAACGGGCCACAGTTTGCTTCAGATTCCTTCAGAAGATTTGCACAAGAATGGGGTTTCAGCCATGAAACCTCCAGCCCAAATTTTCCTCAGAGCAACGGCGAGGCTGAGAGAGCTGTCAGAACCATCAAGACTCTCCTTAAAAAGTCGAAGGATCCGTATCTCGCTCTCATGGCCTACCGTTCCGCTCCATTGGCAAATGGATTCAGTCCGACTGAGCTTCTCATGGGAAGGAGGATAAGGACAACTGTTCCTGTTACTCAGTCGCAACTAACACCAAAGAATGTTGATATGGAAAAACTGAGGACTGCAGAGGACAATTATAGACAGAAACAAAGACAAAACTACAACCGGAGGCACCGGGCTCACAACATGTCAACTCTACATCCAGGTGAGGAGGTGTGGGTGACAGATCTGCAAACAAGAGGAAGAGTAGTGTCTGGAGCAGGTCCACCTCGATCCTACATTGTCGAGACACCCAGAGGCTTGCTGAGAAGGAATAACTACCACCTTTCACACACTCCTAGAGCAACTGAAACTTCTGCTGTTCCACATGAGACAGTACATGAAGAAAACATTGACAATTACACACACACACCTGATCCAGATGAAGACCAGCAGGAGGCTAGCCATCAGACTCCACCACCTGAGAGTCGAGTTTCACTGAGAAATAGGAGACCTCCAGCTTATCTGGATGATTATATTTGTTCATAGGAACTGAGTGAGTTTCCTGCATGGGGCAGAATAATCCCCACACTCAGTTAGAGGATTTGGGTAGTCCACCCCTCCCTCTTAGTTAAAGTTAAATGTTACAGAGATTACTGTTCTGAGATTTATATACATCTGGGTTCTTAGGCTGAACTGTGACTGTAAAGAGATTTGAGTTTGTGCACTGTTGGTGTATCAGAAATGAATAACAGTGATAATAAGTTAGAGTTCTAGCACATTCTGCTTTAGGAAAGTATTAGTGCAATTATGTTTGTAGACCCTCACAACAAATCCTATTCAGAAAGGGGGATGTAGTATCAGGCTGTTGGTAGGAACCTTTGTGTTGTATTGTGTTGCGGGTCGGACCGTAATAAAGGTTACCTGTTAAGACGGAGTCGTGTCACGCATGCTTCTGTGTAGCCTCAAGGGTTTATTAAATATACACATATCGGAGAACCGAACAACAGTTACAAGATGTTTCCTAACATTCATAGTTAGACAGGATCTGTTTCTGAAAAAGAAACCCAGTTTAACTTTGTTTCTTTACCAAGTTTTCAACATGGAGCTTAAATGAGAGATGTGAGTCGACCACGATAATCAAATATTTGGAGGAATCGACCAAATCAACAGACACTGTTAAAGGATAAAACAGCGGAAGAACTGCTGGGACCGACCTCCTGTTTGAAAAAAAAAAAAGCATCCCTTCGGTTTTATCAGCATTTAAGACAAGTTTGAGACGTAACAAATCTGACTGGAGAATGTCAAAGGTGAATTGCAAAAGCTGGAAAGCCTTAGCAAATGTTTTAGCTCGACAATAAACAACTGTGTTGTCTGCATAGAAATGTAAGGGTGCATCAAGGATGCTCTGACCTACATTACCTATGTAGATTGTAAAGAGGGTGGGACCTAAGACTGAGCCTTGTGGTACATCATTGTTGACTGTTAAATAAGGAAATACCATTAAAGTGGAATGGATTTGTTCATGAAGAAATGGAAACAACGCTGGGTGAACTAATGTGGTTCTGCGAGGCCTACTCTCTCTGAAGAGCGGTCATGGTAGCCATGGAAGAGCAGAAAAGTTAATATATGGATAATAATAAAGTTTTTTTCTTCTTCTTTTGGCTGCTCCCTTCTTCAGGGTTCATCGCAGTGAATTAACTTTCACAACGACTTGGTGATTGTTTTTACGCCGGATGTCCTTCTTGACGCAACCACAGACCACTGAGCTACCACAGCCCTCTGTGTGGAGCAGAGAGCTGCCATCTATGACGCCCGGGGGAGCAGATGGTGGGGGTTAAAGGCCTTGCTAAAGGGCCTAGAGTGGGGTCAAATAAGGGTGGAGGCAGGTGTGGGTGTTTCACCTTTCCCTGCTCGGCCCACCTTTTCTAACCTCTGCACTACCACTCCCCATGGATAATAGTAAAGTGAAATAGTTAAAACACAATTTAGTGCTACCTATTCTTCTTATTTGCTCTTCCATTTAGTTCATCTTGTTACTCAAAATACTTTTCTAATTATCAAACTAGTTTTCTCCACTGATGAAATGATAAACATCATATATTTAGCAAAACAAAACAAAAACTATTTGTTTGGATCTCCAAGCTCATAGAATAGAAGAAGTGCACGTTTATAATGATCTTGCCCTCCTTGTCATTTTCAGTTCAGTTCTTGCTTCGTTCAGTTTACTGAGGAACTTTCAGACGTCCAAACTGAGTAAACAAACACCTCAGCCCAATTTTATTATTTTTCCCACCTGGACACAGCTGACAACACTAGAAACATTTCCTACCACAAACCAAACGTTTATCACGGCAAGGATCAGCCCAGTTCAAACTAAATCGCTTCTTCTTCTTCTGTTTTAAAGATCGCTTCTCTGTTTGTAAAGTTAACAACAGCGCAACCAGCTGCAGTATTAGCTGTTGTTGCATGCAACATACTCACTTTCTACTTGGCTACTGTAACAGTCTACATCATCAAGAAAATGAAGCTTTCATCCTGCGCCCTGGATCCTTTCCCCTCGTCTCTCATAAAAACCAATCACTCTGCAATAGGCCCACTAATCACTCAAATAATAAATCAGTCTCTACAATCTGGTCATGTTCCACTGCCTCTAAAAACTGCCATCATTAGGCCTCTTCTGAAAAAATCTAATTTGGATCCCGACATTTTTTCTAATTACCGCCCAATTTCACACCTCCCTTTTCTGTCTAAAGTGCTGGAAAAAGCTGTTGCTGCTCAGCTGCAGGACCACCTACAACAACACTCCCTGTATGAGAAGTTCCAGTCTGGATTCAGGGCAGCTCACAGTACAGAGACTGCATTGCTGAGAGTTACCAATGATGTCCTCTTGGCTGCTGACACTGGCTCTCCCTCCATCCTTGTCCTCCTTGACCTCACTGCAGCCTTCGACACTGTGGACCATAGTATCCTCCTCCACCGTCTTCATGTGGAGGTCGGTCTCTGCGACACCGTCCTGGACTGGTTCAAATCTTTCCTCTCCAATAGGCTGGAATGTGTTAGTCTTGGCAACGCCACGTCCCAGACAGTCTGTGTCTCCTGTGGTGTCCCTCAGGGGTCGGTTCTGGGGCCCCTGCTGTTTTCCCTTTACATGCTGCCTTTAGGTCAAATTATTAATCAGTTCAACATTTCTTTTCACTGTTATGCCGACGATACACAGCTTTACATCAGGACTGGAGCATCCTCATCTTCCACCTTGTCATCTCCATCTTCACTCACTGCCCTCTCTGCCTGCCTGGAGGCAATTAGGGCATGGATGAATCAGAACTTTCTTCAATTAAACTGCTCCAAGACTGAGGCCATACTGATTGGCACCCCTCACCAGGTACAAACATCTACTATAACAACACTTTCCTTTTCTGGACAAGACATCCCCCTCTCCACCTCTGTTACTAATCTTGGAATAAAAATGGACTCCAATCTTACATTTGAAAATCACATTAAGCTTCTGTTTAAAACTTGCTTCTTCCATCTTCGAAACATCTCCAGACTTCGCCCATCCCTAACTTTTTCCGATGCTGAGAAGCTCGTCCATGCTTTTGTCTCCTCCAGGCTCGACTACTGCAACTCCCTGTTTATTGGAATCCCTGGCAAAAACCTTCAGAAACTTCAATATATTCAAAACAGTGCAGCAAGGATCTTGTTGAGAGTTCGTAAATTTGAACATATTACGCCCATTCTCCATAACCTTCATTGGCTTCCTGTCGCCTACAGAATTCAGTACAAAACTGCTCTCATTACACATCAATGCTTACATGGAGCTTCACCAGATTATCTGAAGGATATTCTTATTCCATACTCATCCACCCGGTCGCTGCGGTCACAGAACAGTAATCTCCTTCACATTCCGAGAACCAAATTAAGGACCATGGGAGACCGGGCTTTCAGTGTGGCTGCCCCCCGCCTGTGGAACTCTCTTCCTGACTGTCTGAGAGCCCCACAGTCTGTGGTTGACTTTAAGAGCGGCTTGAAGACCTTTCTTTTCAACCGAGCATACTCTACCTCCTCATGATTCTACTTTTGATCTTAGTTGATACTGTTATTGATTTTACTTGTTTTATTACTTGTTTTATTGACATTTAATTCTGTTGCACTTTGTAGCACTTTGAGATTTTCATTAATGAAAAGTGCGTTATAAATTGAATTCATTATTATTATTATTTATTATTATGCCAAAAAAAAATTGTCATTCAAAAAACACTAAAATCGGGGACATTTCCGGAGGCGACTTTAGAAAATCAGGGACATTTCCGGGGACAGCTTTAGCCGGGACAGGTCGTCCAAAACATCCCTGGATATCGGGGACATTTGGTCACCCTACTAAATGCTAAAAGTAACTGTGATAACTAAGACAAAAGTAGCTAGTAGTAGCTAAAAATTACATTTAGCAAAACACTAGCTAAAAGCATGAAAACCTTGGCCATAAGCTAAAAGTAGTTAGTGTTGTCTAATACTAAAACTAGCAAGTGTTAGCTAAGAGATTTCTTGTAAAACAAGCAAAAATGTGAAAATGTTAGCAAAAGGTAAAAATAGCAACAACAAAAAAAACTAAAACCTAAAACTGTAAAAGGCTGGCTAAATGTAGCAAGTACTGGCTAAAAGCTATATAGCTTAATGTGCAAAAACACTAAATATTTAAAAATGTTAGTTAGAAGCTAAAAATAAAATGACTGCTAGCTAAGTGCTGGCTAATACCATACCATTTTATTTATAGAGCACTTAAAACAGCGACAAGGCCAACCAAAGTGCTGTAGCCTACAGTAGCTACAAACAAACTAACAACAGGTAACACATAGGCAACATACAAAATGAAGTACAAAAAAAAAGCCAAAAGAAAAAAGTGTTAGCTAAAGGTAGCAAAAAACTAGCTAAAAAAATGAAGTTTGGCTAAAAGGCAAAAGGAGCTAGTAGTAGCTAAAACTTACATTTAGCAAAACACTAGCTAAAAGCGTGAAAAGTTTGGCTAAAAGTGGTTAGCATTGGCTTAATACTAAAACTAACAAGTGTTAGTTTAAGGTGGCAAAAAAACTAGCTAAAAATATTAAGTTTGGCTAAAAGACAAAAGCAGCTAGCAGTAGCTAAAACTTACATTTAGCAAAAACACTAGCTAAAAGCGTGAAAAGTTTGGCTAAAAGCGAAAAGTAGCAAGCACTAGCTAAGAGGTTAAAAAACTAGATAATGTAAAAATATTAGCTAAAGATAAAACATATTAAAAGCTAACTAAAGGCTAAAAGCTAAAAGTGGACTGCGTCTTGTTTAAGTTTGCTTTTTCTTGTTTTAGTTCTTCAGGTTTTGTTAAGAACTAAACCTAAACTAACTCTCCAGCTCTTTCTTGTCTTCTAACAAACAACAGTTGTGGTCTTCATCCTGTCTTCTTTGTTCATTTCTCCTCTTTTGTCACGTTCCATCTCTTCTCCTCCCTTTGTGTCTTTTTCCACAATAATTAGCTCCCCTCCAGCTTGACTTAAACCCTGTGGTTGGAAATCTGCATTTATGGGGGGCTGAAAGAAGCCATTGTTTCTCCGTTAGCGCAGATAAGAGCCCATTAACCGGAGGGCAAGTGTGGTCGGACCATGTGCGTGCATGATGGCACCGATAAACAACGTTTGTCTTCAATGATTTAGATGCTATGGTTTGACTGGAGGACGCTGGACTGGCAGAGCTGAGACTAAACTGGTCCACTTCCTGCTTTTCGTCTCTCTGTAGAGCTTCACAGTTTCTCTGGTTTTCACCCTCTTCAGGTCGTCACTTACTTTCCTCCCTTCGATCGCCCTCTCGTCTTCCTGCGCGTCGACATGTCCGTTGTCACATTTCATTTCCTCATTTGTGTGTTTTTGTTTACACGCTCGTCTCAAGACGTCCAAATATGGTACGGCACCGTCCATCCGTCTGGACGAGTTCTCGTTGGAGATCTTTAATGTCAAACTTCACAACTGGACAGCTCGTGGGTCAAGGATGAGACGTATTGATTTTCAAGGTCATGGGGCCAAAGCTCAAGGTCACAGGTGACCCCCCCCCCCTTTGTTAAAACCTTGTCCATGCTCCAGGTTGACATCCAAGTAACATGGAATCTTTGAAACCTTTGTCCTGTAGATCAGTGGTTCCCAACCATAGTCCTTGAGGAACGCCGCCCTGTACGTTTAGAAGTTGTTCTTCTACTTCGATCCTGATTTGAATGAATGGGTGAACAACAGGTTTCTGCAGAACTTCAGACAGTAATTAAATCTCTGCATCAGGTGTGTTGGAGCAGAGAAACAACTAAACCGTGCAGGGAAGTGTTCCTCGAGCGCCAGGGTGGGGAACCACTGCCCTAGATTGTCCCTTTCCGTCCATCCATAAGACCGTCCACAGTAAGTTGTTCATGGTGTATTCACAATATTTAGGAGAGAAAATGTCCTCAGACCATGTCTCCACCATGGATCTTGTTTTTTATTAAAACTACTTCCACCAAATAACTCTTTTTTTTGTGGTTCTGGTGAAGTCCACGACTCTGGTCATAGAATGGGTTGGAGCGGCTGGTGGTTACCAACAGGTGAGTTCTTCACAGCTGAGGGCTGCTGTTCCAGGTTCTTACAGGTTATTTTACTGAACTGTTTCTATTTAGACCATGGACATCATCATCAGTCATATTGACCTTTGACCTCACCACCATCATACTTCATAGACTCGTATGTTCAGGGTTGTTGTGGCGTCAGAAGCATTTGTAATGGGGGGGGGGGGCACATTGGTGGGGGGATCCTCCCCCAGGAAATTTTGAATAAAGTAGGCGCCATTTCCTGCATTCTGGTGTATTTTAACGGGTTAAACATCTATGTTTACCTACATCAGTAAACACTTGATTTAATAACTATTGCCGAGGTCACAATGGTGTGGGGGGAGGAGGATTCACCTATGTGTTGTGCACTAGCTTAGTGCCACGTTAGTGCAGTGTGGTGACTGGGAGGATACATTAGAGAAGCAGAGCGCTATCTGTAACGTGTGCCGCTAGCTTAGCGTTATGTCGGGAAACACTGTGTGCAGTGTGGTGACCAGGAAAACCCGGAGTGGACTTTTAGTGGTTTGAGTATTCTCCTTTTAATCAAGTGGAATGGATTCATGAAGGAATAGAAACAGAGCTGGGTGAACTAATATTTCATGATNCTCCAGCATCAACGTGTGGCATGGAGGCTGCACAGTTGAAGAGAGGAAAGCTCTGCAGAGAGTGGTGAAGGCTGCACAGAAGTCTGTTGGAGTCAGTCTCCCCACCATCACAGACATTTACACCTCCAGATGCAGGAAAAGAGCCACCTGCATCATGAAAGACCTCACTCATCCAGCACACTCACTCTTTGCCCCACTCCCCTCAGGACGGAGGTTGAGGAGCATCAAGTGTAGAACCACTAGACTGAGGAACAGCTTCTACCCTGAGGCTGTTAGACTCATGAATAAATAAAAATAAAATAAAAAATAAACACTGCAAAATATCACATCATACTGATGCTGATCTGTTTTCTTGTTGCTGTGTTCATCTGTGTTCATCTGTGACCATCTGCTCATACAAACTCATGTTCGTGCTGCTGTTTATTCCCACTATATTAGGCTTAGTGTATTACTAGTTGATGTTTTTCTTAGTTAGTTCTAGATGTTATTACTGTTTTTCTCTTGCATTTGTTGTTGGATGTAACTGGGACCCCGTGTACATAATCTCGTTTTCATCACATGTACCACATGCGGTGCAAATGACAATAAAGACTCTGACTCTCTCTGACTCAGTTTAATGGGTCGGTCAACCTCAATTCAAGGAATTGGCTTATGGAATGGGTTGGAGACTGAACAAAATGCAACAACAATGATTACATTTAAGAAAATGATTAAAAATGGACTATTGCAAAAATATAAATGAAATACTGTTATGTATGTTGCTTAGTTCGATAATTATGATAAATTGTTTCTTATTTTTTGTTAATTAAAGTTGATTGTTGTTTGATTTGATTGATTGTAAGAGGGGGCAGTTAAAATAAGATTTTTTTCTTCTTACTGCTACCCTTCATTTTATTTATGTTTTGTATTTTATTATAAAATGAATGAATAAACTAAACTAAACTAAAAAAGTAAATTAAACTTAAAAATAAAACCAAAGCTGATTCTGAATACAAAGTATTTACTTAATTATCTTTATCCTTATAACTGTTAACTGTTGTTTAAAAAAAATAAAGAAATATTGTTTGTAAGTCTTAGAAACAATCTTTTAAATTAATCATTTAAAAATGTTTCATCTGACTGAAATGAAGGAAGGACTCAAACGTCTTTTCAGGTGTAAAAAGTGACACTTGTTTTTAAATTAGCACTTATAAATTGATAAAACAAAATGTCAATCAACTTGAAGTATTTTTTAGAATTAATCTAAAATGTAAAATTCTGATGAAAAATCTGGTCGAACTGAACACGTCCCATTAAAGAATCAGTGTCTCAAGAACAACAGGAACCAAACAAACTAAACTAAATGAGTTCAATTAGCTGCGGATCATTAAAACCATAAAGGGCATCCAGTCCAGGGGCGGCTGCGGGTGACGATGTAAACGCACGAGGGAGCAGTCCTTGCCTGGTTCTTCTGTCCACAGGACGACCCCAGATGGAGCGTTAGTGGTGTCAGGGACAGGAGGTGGTAATGAAACTTGTTAAAGGCGTTTAAATTTATTTATGTTTTATCATTTTAAACCTGTCTTGAGTTTCACAGAGTTTACTGTGACCCTGTCCCCGTGTTTAATCGGTGCACAAGCTGATTGTCAGAAACTGTTCATGCCTGCACGTAGTTTTCCAAGAACAGATAAACCCTGAATGCTCAGCTTTATCGCCTGAGAAGATGTGATGTGATGAAAGCTGATTTCTGTTCTCACTGCTCTATGCCTGAATAAAAGGCGGACTCAAAACTGCAGCAAGTTGGAGTTCATCCTGACCCTGGTCAGCGTGAAGTTCCCTCTTTGCAAAGAGCTGTTCAAAATCTCACTCTGTTGTCTTGTGTGAATTATTTCTTTAAAGGTTCAAGGGAAAAAAAACTATCATAACTATTTGTTGTCACAGAGGCCCAGCTGGAGGAACCAGAGATGTTCAGAAGAAGCCCCGTACGGGCCGGGCCTGAAGGACGTCTCCAGGATCCACACATGGAAGATTGTTGCTCGACTGCTTCGTTTGAAAACAATCCCCCAAATGAGATGAAGCAATCGTTGGAGCACAAGCATAAGACGAAGCTTCAAGGTGGAGAAGAAAACTCCTGCAGGACGAGGATGGATCCTGCACGCTGCTGGCCTCAGGTTGTCCGTGAACCCTGCACACTCACCAAAGAACGTCTGAAGGCAGCGGCTCACTGCGCTGCAGCGTCCAGGCAGAACATGTCTCGAAACGTTTGGGAAGACTCAAAAAGCAAACGATCACAGACGCCTTCGATTCAATTTATTCATAAAGTCACAACAGACGTCCCAGGGCACAGAACAGAAACATTCACAAACATTATAAAAGACAATTAGTAAAGTTTTCTGTCTAAGGCAGGAAGGACGCCAGCAGACACATTGAGTCTTCATTTCATAAGGTCTCCCAGCCTGAGCAAGCACGAAGGCAACAGTGGAAAGAAAAACTCCCTTTTTTTAATTAAAGTTTTTATTCATTTTACATATATATAAAAGAAAAACATAAAAGAATGGGAAAAACCATTTCATAAATTTGTGAAAGAATTAAAATACATAAAATGAAAGGTGGCAGAAAGAAGAATTCCTTTTGACAGGAAGAAACCTCCAGCAGAACCAGGCTCAGGACAAGTGGCCATCTGCGCTCTCTGGCTGAGTGTGAGAGGACAGGAAGGAGGAACAGATACACAATGGCAGGTCCAGGATGGAGGCAAGCAGGTCTATCTCTGGGAGGAAACCAAAAAAAATCACGTTAGTATTGAAAAAAAAAGACAAAATATTGATTTGTAACTATTCATTTGATTAAATGAGGTTATAACCCTAACCCGATCCTCTACAGCAGTATAACTAAGGGATAGGTCAAGAAACCCAAGCCAACCCTAACTATAGGATTTAATCCCAGTCTTCAAACTGGACAATGTTTCAGTCTCATGGACACAAACTGGAAGTTGGTTCCACAAGAGAGGAGCCTGACAACTGAAACATCTTCCTCCCATTCTGCTGCTGGAAACTAGGAACCACAAGTAAACCTGCAGTCTGAGAGTGAAGTGCTCTGTTAGGAAAATATGGAACAATAAGATCTGTAATCTAAGATGGAGCTAGGTTGTTGAGGGCTTTGTAGGTTAGCAGTAAGATTTTGAATTAAATTCTGAATTCACACGTGTCTGTGTTCAGTGACTCTTGAGCTGCACACGAGTTGTTCTAACTCAGAAACATCCTGGCCCTGATTGTCCAGGAGCAACATTTATTAAAAACTGGTGCAAATCTTCACATACAGCAGCTGCCAAGGTGCAGAGCAGGGCTCTGCAACCTTTACAATCAAAAGAGCCATTTCTGCCCCTTCGTTCACTAAATGAAACGTGTCAAGAGATGCAAAACCTGCTACAATTGTCATTATCAACTGGTGGCCCATGGGCCATTTTAAGTTTGTTAGAGGGGGCTTTTCTGGCCTGTAGGTGTGAAATTATAAAACTAAAAACATCTAATTGTTAACATTTATTGACATTTTTACATTTTAAGACAAAAGAAAAGACTGGTTTCCATCCATCCATTATCTTTTCTCGCTTTTTCCATTTCGGGTTGCAGAGGTTCCATATCCAGGTCGCAAGTCTATCACAGAAGACTGGATTATTGTA
>JBBPBX010023599.1:12171-23566 GCA_038048925.1 Garcialebias charrua | reverse complement strand
TTTCTTTTCACCATTTCTATTTTTTCTTGTTTCATAAACATAATAGTAAACATGTTAAGTGAACTTCCTAACTACTGTCTGAACATCACATGACAGTTAATAAATAAATTTTAAAAAATAGATATTAAAAAAATTACTGTTTGAAGTTCAAACAGTTCGGTCAGTGATCCCTGTCGGCTGATACTTTGCTTACTTGAAGATGAAGCACTGGTTGTTGTCATTCTAGCCATGCAACCATCGTAAATGTCTTTGTGGTGTTTTTTTTTTAAGTGTTGATAAAGATTTGTGTCACGTGACCAGTTTAATTGCAGCCTTTGCGATTAGAAAATCTCATTTTATCATATTGCGATATTGTTGCAAATGCAACTAATTGTTCAGCCCTAGTTTTAGGGGATAGGGGATACAAGTGTAGTCAGAGTTGAAGAAGTAGTGGTCGAAACAATCTTTAAATAAAATAACAGTGCTCAGTTAAAATTTTGATCGAAATACTGTCTAAAATGTAAGAATAAGTGAGAAGTACTGTCAGTTTTACACTATTTACCATGGGATTAACCTGCCTGAAAACCCAATAATCTTAAATAACAAAAAAATTAACCATATGTCATTTTTACCAGGTAATGTGGACATGTTTTCAGTCATCCTTCATTTCTTTATACTTTGCTTCCAAGAAGCCAGATTTTCTTGTGCAGTAGTCCCTCGTTTATCGCGGGGTTTACGTTCTCAGTTCACCTGCGATAAGTGAAAAACCGAGAAGTAGGAATAGTAGTACAAGTACTGTAGTAAGTAGTAGTTTATTTTAGTGTGTGTGTATGTATATATATATATTTATATAAAGGGATTTTAAACCCTTCCCACACTCTTGCTATATTCTAAACAATGTTTCTAAACTCTAAACACTCACAGAATGTCATGATTTCCGCTCTCGCTGCCACCAGCTGCTCTTTGCCTCCTGCCAGAGCTCTTGGCCATGCCCACTTCTCCGTTGCAGAGCAGCAGGTGCTAAATAATTTAAAATAATTTATTCTAAATAAAAATCCCATGCCGATCGTGCGGCTCGTCCATCAATCAGCCAATGATGTGTCATGTCCAATCTTACTTTGAAAAAAACCCACGAAAGAGTGAGTCTGCGAAAGTCGAACTGTGAAGTAGTGAGGGACTACCGTACTCTTTTTAAGTTTTCTAAGGGCAAAAAATAAATTTTGAACATTTGCTGTTTTTTGCTTCTTTTCTGCCTTATTTGTATTACCTGACTATTTTTTCTGGAATATCTTTACTCTTGGGCAGCACGCATGGTGGCGCAACTGGTAGAGCTGCTGCCCCTCAACGAGCAGGTCCCCAGTTCAAATCCCGGTCTGGGGGCCTTTCTGAATGGAGTTTGCATGTTCTCTCCAATGCATGCATGAGTTTTCTCTGGGTACTCCGGTTTCCTCCCACAGACCAAAAACATGCATGTTAGGCTGATTGGTAACTCTAAATTGTCCCTAGGTGTGAGTGAGAGAGGGAATAGAGTTAATTCTCAAGAGAGGGAATAGTTTGTCTCATTAGTCTCTATGTGGCCCTGTGATGGCCTGGAGACCTGTCCAGGGTGTCCCCTGCCCCTCGCACAGTGACTGCTGGACATGGGCACCAGCAACCCAAAATGGAAGAAGCGGGTAAAGATAATGGATGGATGGATGCTTACTGTTTGTTAGGTCACTTAAAATTAAACTATAAACCTTTCAAGCTATAAAATTACCAAACTTTCAAAAAATTATAATTTGTGCAGAAATAAAAGACAACTAAACTTTATGTATGTATGTTCAGGTTCTTTGTCATTTGCATCACATGTAGTACATGAGCTGGAACTAAACTGTACTCAAGGTCCTAGTTACACCCAATGTATTTTGTTATTGATGACCTGATCAATTAGGACAGTGTTAATTGACTTGCCAAACAATCAATAAACTCATTTTTCAGTAATCAGTCACGTACAAGAAAAGATCTAAAAATGGGTTAAAAGACGTAAAAAAGAAAGACCTTCAAAAGCCTTAATACCTCTCTTTTAACTCCAATTTAAAATGGTACAAGAAAGTCTGGCTCATTAAAAGCAAAAATAATATTTAAATTCTTTTTTTATTTAAATTCAGAGTGCTAAAATTTAAACTAATTTCCTCAATAAACATTTGTTTCTTAATTTTTCTAGTTGTATTTCTAGTTGTATGTTGAAATACAGGTTGTTGGGGGGGGGGGTTCCTCCTCAAAATGACTAAATATTTCATCATTAAATGAGAACAAGAACCAGTAAACAGGAAATAAAGTATCCGGACTGATAAATAATTTGTCAAAGTGTTGCTCGTCAAACATTAGTTGTATTTGTCGAACCAAACAAGTCTTTACTCATTTGGAGGAAAGATTTTAGCCAAACTCTGCAGCTCTGTCTCGAGCTAGAGAGGAGCAGGATCGTTGTGTTGTCACAATGACCATTGAAAGGTGGTGCGTATTTATTATTTGTCGATGTGTTTCAGGTATGCTGACGGCGTGATCGAGGCTCTGGAGATCTTAGACGGTGATGAGAAGATTGATCTGAACCTGATCCTGGCACTGATCCGTCATATTGTGCTCAATGAGCGGGTGAGTGTCGTCTTCTCTATGGTGTTTAGTGCTGTCTTTCTTAGAGAGGAGATTTGTCCTCTGGAAGAAGATTACATTTCAGGCAGCCTGCTATATCTGAGCATACCCAAGCTTCTGCCACTGGAACTCACCTGGAGGATTTTCAGATTTATGTTCATGTATATGCTAATCTCTGAGTATTCTTAGCTCAGACCGGGCAGGGTAACGCATAGGCAATGGGTTCAGCTTAATTAAAAGTTAATAGGTGCCACAGATGCTTAAGCTGACAAAAGGAGATAGTACTGTATAGAAAAGCAGATGGAAGGAGCAGGGCTAGCTTCCAATCACAGAGTGACATCAGATCAGAGAAAATGACACAGATCCTGGCAGCAAATCTGTGCTAATGAGTGATCGAACAGATGCTCTCCCTCGGCGCATTCGTTGTCTTTGTTCTCTTTCCAGTTCTTGTCAAGTTTCCTCCTTTTATGCCGGCATCATTTCAGTGCTTCGTTCGCAGAATGTCATTAGCAGCGCAGCTTATTGTCACTACTGGAGAATAATGAAGGTGAGGACAACTTGTGCACATCAATGCCAGGAATGAGGGACAGGAAATGACATGAACACACTTCACTGTATGAAACTAGTTTTACTGTTCTTGTATGTTTGTGTAAAAGGTATAGAGGAGGGGAGGTGACAGAGGAGTGACTAACTCGGACAGACAGAGTAATTAACTTTTGCTATATGGAGGCATAACTCTATCAGTCACAGCAGCAGTCAACCCCTCCACCGGCTGATTCGCCGTGACATTGTCAACATCTGAGCGTGACTCGACTGATTCGCCATGACGCCGCTCCAAACCAAGAGTATAGTCCGTCTGTCAGGCCTTTGACCGTGATGATTGGTTAATTATATCAAAGAGGCCTATGATTAGCTCTTGGCGGGGGGCGGGGCTTGACATGCAGGCATTAATAAGTGCCTGCGAGGTGCAGCGCTGTACGTAGGTGGAAGGGTACTTTTGTTGCTAAAAAGCAGGCAAACACAACACAGCTTACTCTTCTGTTTTATTATTTTCCCCTTGAATTAATCTGCCTCTTTGTGTGTTGCATGCGCACATTCTTGCATTTACGACATGCTGTATCTACTGTCTGCAGGCACACTGCTTCTTGAACACACACAGTCCCAAGTGGGTGCCGTTGTTTGATCGCTCATAATAATTAAGTTTAATTAACAGGCATGAATACTCGTGGCTCTGAACTTGAGCTCCTTTTCGTTTCTCCCAGGTAATCATTAAGTGTTCTTTAAGAAATGTGGGTTATGTTATTCTTAATTTCTTTCTGAGAATAATTTTAGTTTTTTATGCAGTAGGGAAAAAATTGTTTACAAAAATTTAGCTCAGATCAGAGATGCTCACGTCATTTTTTGCAAGTCCAAGTCAAGTCTCAAGTCTCTGATCTCACGTCCAGGTCAAGTCCAAGTCAAGTCTCAAGTCATTGATCTCAAGTCCAAGTCAAGTCCAAGTCAAGTCCCTAATATTTGAGTGACACCGTGAATGAATGTATGCTATTCATTCGCAAACAATGGACATTAAATGTCTCTCCTTTTAAAAATATCCAGGTTAACATTAGATTAACACACTGACGCTAAGCTTGTTTGTAGCAGCTGCTAACAACCTTTTAGGCAGTGACTACACGTTACAGCTTATTTTTATCTGAATGTAGAGGCCAAAACATTACATTAAATGTCTCTCCTCAATTCAATTCAGTTCAGTTTATTTATACTGTATAGCTCCAAGTCACAAATTGTCTCAGGGCACTGAACAGAAACAATCAAATATAAAAATAATAAGTTAACAGAAACTTTAATATAAAAATAATAAGTTAACAGAAACTTTAATATAAAAATAATGGTAACACTATTTATCTGAGGAGACTGCTTTGAGTTTAACTCCATGTTATAAAAAAGCTACAGTAGTTAGCCAGAGTTATTTCAGGATTAAATAATTTGAACTTCTGTTTGAATTTAATGCTATGAACTTTTTCCTTGAACTTTTTCCTTTTTGTTACATTTACCGGTACTATGAATTTCTCACAGGGCAGAGAGCCAACATGGAGGACTCACAAACATATACAGTATTATTATTATTATACAGTACAAATAATATTGTCCAGTGTCTGATGCTGCAGTCATGTTACTGAGCTCCCACTGATGGGCTAACCTGGTTCCACCACCAGCAGCAGGGTCCTCAGACAGAACAGCTGGTGGGATGTCCTGGTATCTGCAGCCCTCTCTCCATTTGTTTCTTCATGGACATGGAGCTGTGACATTATGTTGTGCCTCTTGCTCAGCAAAAAGCTCCTCCAGTGGAGACTTTCTGGACAGACTGCAGGAAGTTCCTAAACAAACAACAGGTTTATCAGTATTATCAGTAAAAAGAGATTATTAAATCATTTTTAAGACTGAGAATGTATACAATTATTAGCTCTGTTGTTATTGCCTAACTAACCTATTCAATAATTCTTCAAACTGTGACATTCACTCATAATGGAATGAAAGAGAACATAAACAGAAATTATATAATAATGAAAACTAGAGACATTAAAACATTTTAAAAGACACAGAGAACTTTAAATGAATTAAGAATGTTAATAAGTGTTGGATTTGAGTGCAATGTAAGTGCAATCCATGGTTGAATTGAATCCACATCTGAAAAGGGATGCAACCTTTTCACAACATATGCTGTAACTGTTTTGTGGCACTCGGTTACACTGACGTACAGTATTTACCTTGGACAGTCACTGGTGAACACTAGTGTGAAGCCATTTCAGGTCGTTTGTCTAAGAAAAAAAAACGAGCTAACGTTAGCATCGTGTTTGTATTTGAGCTGACTTACCGCTTTAAGCGGAGTATAACTTATTAGCTGCCTTAATGTTGGTATGAGACTAGTTTATAGTTTATTTATTTACCAACCTGATGGAGCTGAAGAGGTAGCGATTAGCGAAAAGTTCGGCGGAGCGTTTTGCAGACGGACCACTCTGTACTTCCGGTCGGATACGAAGCGAAAATAATCCGGTGGAGTGCGTCAAAGACGGGACACTATTTTACTTCCCCACCCTCCTTTGCATGATAGAAAATTATTGCAAGTGCTGCACTGACCTGACTGGTCATTTTATTAAATTAGTACGCTATCGATAGCAGATGCACACTTCCGGTGGATTCTTCTTCGTTGGTTTTCGGTGGCGGCTACTTCCGGTCGGCTAACTAGCATCGAACATGCAGCCAAGCAGCAGCCAAGCAGCAGCCAAGCAGCAGCCAAGCAGCAGCCAAGCAGCAGCCAAGCAGCAGCCAAGCAGCAGCCAAGCAGCAGCCAAGCAGCAGCCAAGCAGCAGCCAAGCAGCAGCCAAGCAGCAGCCAAGCAGCAGCCAAGCAGCAGCAGAGCCTTGGATCCTCTGACAGCTACCACACCCAGTCCAGCCACCACCAGGCCCTGTCTGGCCCAGGTTCCATCAGGCCTTGGTTTCATCAGGCCTAGGCTCCACCAGGCCTGGGCTCCACCAGGCCTCCACCACCACCAGGCCCTGTCTGGCCCAGGTTCCATCAGGCCTTGGTTTCATCAGGCCTGGGCTCCACCAGGCCTACACCACCACCAGGCTTCCACCACCACCACCAGGCCCTGTCTGGCCCAGGTTCCATCAGGCCCAGGTTCCATCAGGCCTGGGCTCCACCAGGCCTCCACCACCACCAGGCCCTGTCTGGCCCAGGTTCCATCAGGCCTGGGTTTCATCGGGACTAGGCTCCACCAGGCCTCACCAGGCACAGGTGGCCTTGTAAAGGATACGCAAGTACCAGACTGGCTAATCAACGTGACTGGTAGGACTGTCTTGTTTAAACTGTGTCTATTCATCTGAAAAATGCCACCTAAAAAGTGTGATGAGGACACTGTTTCTCTCTCAACTGTACGTGACCTCTTGGATCAACAAAAATCATTTTATAATGACCTAATTAAACAACAAGAAAACAACTTCAAGAGTTTTGTGCAAATGATCCATGATTCCAACAACAAACGCTACGATGATTTGAGTAGAGAAGTACAGGACCTCAAAAGGAGCCTAGAATACTCTCAAAAAGAAGTTGATGAACTGAAAACTACTTTACAGGCCTTGACTACTGACACTGTCAAACATCTTCAGTCTAATGCAGAGACTCTGAAAGCTGAGAACAACAAATGGATGGCCAAAGTTGACCATCTGGAAAACCATTCCAGGAGGAACAACATTATTGTTGATGGTATCCCAGAATCACCAAATGAAAAATGGCCTGACTCAGAGAAAAAATTTAGAGAAATTCTAAATGGCAAATTGAACATCGATCAAAAACACATTGAAATCGATTCTGCACACCGTCTTGGAAAGCCAATGAAGGATGGTGACAAAAGACCAAGACCAATAATAGTTAAACTCTATAGATATAAAGACAAACAGCTCATCCTGTCAAAAGCAAACAAACTGAAAGGCTCACACATCTACATCAACGAGGACTATTCAGAGGCCGTGCGTCAAAAGCGTAAAGAACTTCTGCCTGAGATGAAAGCTGCAAGAGCAAGAGGAGAATGGGCCTATCTGAATTATGATAGACTCATAGTGCGACCCATGAGTGAGCGTCCTACGAGAGAGCGGCACATGGGTTCAAATGAGGAGGATAATCATTAATCTGTTGCCCAGGCATTCACAACCATGTTTTTAATTTTCTGTTCATCTTATGGTAGATCATGTTCCATGTTCCCAGAAGCAAATGCAAATTAATTTATGTACTAATGTAACTTCTGGTAGTGACCCTCCAAACTTAACATCTAATAATAATTTGGTTTTTCATTCTTTTGAGCCACAACATGATAAGGTTTATAATACCTGTTTTAATCCTGATTTATTCTTTTCATCAGAATATTCTTCAATAGACCCAAACACCTATGACAGAAACCAGTCTAATATTTACGATCCTTCTACATGTAATTATTTTAATGAAAATCAGTTCAACTCTTTCATTGCATCTTGTAAAATGTCCAACACCTTTTCTTCTCTCCACCTTAACATAAGAAGTCTTTCAAAAAACTATGATCACTTTTACCATTATCTTGCATCACTGAACCATACGTTCACAATAATTGCATTGACCGAAACTTGGCTAAATGATGAAATCCATTCACTGTTTAATATTGATGGTTACACAGCTGTTCACCGATGTAGAGGAAGTCGAGGAGGAGGAGTCTCTCTTTATGTTCAAAAGGACCTTGAATTCAGACAGAGATCTGATTTTGAAGAGAAGTTTCATGGCTGTAATACAGAATGTGTTTTTATTGAGGTTCAATCTATGAAAAGAAAATTGATTGTAGGATGTATCTACCGTCCTCCTAATATAGACATAAACAATTTCAAAGAATGTCTTTCAGATATCTTAGAACTTGTTGCTAAAGAGGGTAAACTTTGTTATTTATTAGGTGACTTCAATGTCAACCTCTTGAATGAAAACAAACATCACATAGATGACCTTACAAATATTTTGTCTTCAAATTATTTTTATCCCCTCATTTGTAAGCCCACTAGAATAACTCCTCAGTCCTCTACATTGATAGACAATATTTTTACTAATGCATTGACTGATGTTATAAAATCTGGTATTCTTTATACTGATATTTCAGACCACCTTCCTGTTTTTCAGTTTTCTTCCGTAATTAACAAACAGTCCACAAATAAATCAAAGTTAATTTATTTTAGAAATTTCAATGAAAGTAACATTAACAACTTCTCAAGTATACTTGCAAATATGTCTTGGGAAACAGTATATGAAGTTTCTGATGTGAATGTGGCCTATAAGATTTTTTATGCAAAATTTCGTTACGTTTTTGACAAATGTTTTCCTCTGATTTCTAAAGGTAAAGGAAGTTCTGTAAAATTTAACAAACCATGGTTTACTCCAGAACTTAAGAAATCTGCATTAAAGAAAAACAAGTTATATAAAAGATATTTACAAAACCCAAGTCCTCTAAATTTAGCAACATACAAAAATCATAGGAATAATTATAATCACCTCATTAGAAATACTAAACGAAATTACTATAGCGATCAATTTACTCAATCATCAAATAATTCAAAAACTACATGGGATATTTTAAAAGTACTGCTCAATAAGAAAAATGCCTCTACCCCATCCCAGGCTACATTTCAGAATGGCACTTCAATCATAACAGATCCAACAGAAATTGCAAATAAATTTAATCATTATTTTATAAATGTGGGACCACACCTTGCAAAGAATATTGATAATGTTTCTGGTTCTCCTTCTGATTTCATAAATGAAAATTATCCCTCTTTAAATACGTTTGATCCAATAAAACCTTTAGAAATACTTGACATCATTAAGAATCTTAAAAACTCTTCTGCTGGCCATGATGAAATTACAGCCTATGTTATCAAAAAAGTTGCACCTATAATTGTTGCTCCGTTAACATTTATTTTTTCCCTGTCACTTGAATCTGGTATTATCCCACAAGATCTAAAACTTGCCAAGGTCATCCCACTGTTTAAAGCTGATGACCCATCTGTATTTTCAAATTATCGCCCCATATCAGTTCTCCCGTGCTTTTCTAAGATACTTGAGAGATTGGTGTACTCTAGAATCTTGAGGCATCTTGATGCCAACAATATTTTGTATGAGCATCAGTATGGCTTTAGAAGGAATCATTCTACATATATGGCTCTCTTGCATCTTAGAGAAAAGATTTCAACTGCTTTTGAGAAAAATGAATATGCTCTAGGAATTTTCTTGGACTTATCAAAAGCTTTTGACACTGTGGATTATGAAATCTTGTTATCAAAAATGTCTTGTTATGGTTTTAAAAATAAGGTTCTGAAATGGGTTGAAAATTATTTACACAACAGAGAGCAAATTGTAATTTTTAATGGTAAATTGTCAAAGCGAGATGTCCTAAAATGTGGAGTTCCACAAGGATCCATTTTGGGTCCATTATTATTTCTCATATACATTAATGATCTACCAAAAGCATCTAGTGTTTTGACACCTATCTTATTTGCTGATGATACCAATCTTTTTGTTGCTGATGGTAACTTTGACTCACTTATTGATAAGGCAAATTATGGGCTCAGTCAATTTGCTCAGTGGTTTCAGTTAAATAGACTATCACTTAATGTTAAAAAATCTAATTTCATCTTATTTAAGAATAAGAATAAAAATTACAATCCAGAAAAAACTAAAATTTATATTAATAAACATTTACTTTCTAATGTTTCATCAACAAAGTTTTTAGGTGTCTATCTTGATGAGAAACTTTGTTTTAAGAATCATTGTGAATCAGTGTATAAGAAGATTTCTAAATCTTTAGGTATTATAAAAAAGGTTAAACCATATTTAAAAACAAGTACTATATTGACTTTGTACAATAGTTTAATTTATCCCCATATTTCTTACTGTAATTTAATTTGGGCTAGTACCTATCCTTCTTACTTGCAGTCAATCCATAAACTTCAAAAGTCTTTTGTAAGAATTGTCACTAACTCGCCATATTTAGCTCCATCCACACCTCTCTTTAAAAAATTAGAAATTCTTACAATCTATGATGTGAATAAGTATCAAACAGGAATCCTAATGTATAAAGTTATATGTATTCCACTTTCTTTACCTAAATATTTTCATAATTTATTTGAGTTCAATTCTTATTATCATTCATACTCTACAAGAAGGAAGTGTGATTTACATATACCCTTCTGTAGAACCACTGTTGCTAAATTTTCATTCATGTATCAGGGTGTTGTGCTGTGGAACAGTTTGAAACAATTAAGTGAATCATGTACAACATTATCTGTATTCAAAAGAAAGTTTAAAAAAAACTTTATAGATTTTCTAACACATTAGTTTTTTTTTTTAAATTTTATTTATAATTTTAATATTTTTTGACAATTTAAATGTATTTAATTTCAATTATTATTTTTTGCTTTAGTATGTAACTGTGTGTGTTTAAAGTAAGATGTAAGTTTATGTATAAAGCTCTTATGATTTTTTTTCTTTATTTTTTTAGAAGGGGGGGTGCACTTGTAAGCCCAATTAGGGTTTTTATGACCTCTCCTGCACATTTTTTAAAAACTTTTCTTTTACGTGTGTTGTTTCTTTTTGTGCAAACAATAAACAAACAAACAAACAAACATAGGAATCACAAATTAATATTTTGAACGATTTCGGGAAAACCGGACAGTTAGTCCCGGTTCCGAACAATTCTCGATGCTCACGAGTCTCAAATGGCGAGTCCGAGTCGAGTTGGAAGTCTTTTGAATGCAAGTCCGAGTCGAGTTGGAAGTGTTTTGAATGCAAGTCCGAGTCGAGTCTGAAGTCTCTGTTTTTGCGACTTAAGTGCGACTCGAGTCCGAGTCCCAAACTCGAGTCCCCATCTCTGGCTCAGATGTCTGAAAGTACACCAAAGTCATTCATTAATTTTGAGTTTGTTTGTTTTTAATACTACCTCCCAGTGCTTAATTTGTAAAACAAACGATGGCGGAACGTAAATAGCCATGTGAGACCAAGGTTCACTGAGGCCAACACCAGTGTTTCCCCTAACATTATACAAGCAGGGCGCACTGCCCTGTCAACAGAACTGAGCGCCTCGTCTACCGAACACCAGCCCCCCAACCACCTGTCGGCACTGATGTAACACTAAACTAGCAGCTCGCAATGCAGGTGCTCTAACTAAAAGCTAAAGGCTGCCTCTTCCCTCATGCTGACCCCTCACGCTGACACCCCCCCC
>JBBPBX010023599.1:0-12145 GCA_038048925.1 Garcialebias charrua | reverse complement strand
ACGAGAAAACTGTTAGTACAAACAGCGCACGGCTCATGCTGTATCTCACTCTGCCCCACCCCAAAAAAAAAATAATGTTGGTACAGACGGCATGCGGCGGAAATGTCTCTGTCTCTCTCCTCTGCCCTCTTCCAAAACTGTAAAACTGTCGGTGCAAACAGTGCGCGGCTTTGTCTCTGTCTCCCCCACCCCACCCATAAAAACTGTTGGTATAGGTGCTGCACAGCTCTGGACTTATCTCTATCTGTCCCCGTCTCTTCCTCCCACCTCCCCCGACAAAAGTCACAGACTACGGTAGATGAGCGCCCCGCCATGGCAAGTTATCAAGGAGAAACACTGTACAGTACATTGATACCGGAACACACACACACACACACACACACACAACAGAAATTAGGCACACAAATGTCAATATAACAAACCAATTAATATTTATAATTTAATGTTAAAAGCTTTATGTGTAATTTTTCACAAGTGTAACTTATTAAGCACATGATCTTTTCTCACCTTACTATGGTAGTTGTTTAGCATGCTCCACTTCTCTCACGCATCCTAACTAGGGATGCACGATCCATATTTTTTTTCACTTCCGATCCGATCCCGGTACCTAAATCTGGATATCGACCGATACCGCTCCCGCTCCCATATCATCATCATTATTGATTTAATATGAGGCTGTAGTAATCTCCTCTCAAGTACAATTTGTACAAATATTCATTCATTCAACCTTTATTTAGTCAGGTAAATCTTATTGAGCCTCATGGGCTCATTTACGAAAGCGACCTGCTAAAACTAAAGAACGATGAACAGCAATGGTAGAATTTCCTTAAACAATAGAAAAACAAAAGAGAAAAAACAAAAGAGAGAAATACTTTTTTTTTTTTAACAAAGTATCAAAAAACTAGCAAAAACATTATAAGGTAGATGTATAAAATCAAAGACAGGAACAAATCTGCATTGGTTTTTGCCAGGATTCCAACAGATTCTGAAAACCATTTAGAGAAGTCAAGGTCGAGAGCTTCAGATCTTTTTGTAAGATATTCCATGAAGCAGGAGCGGAATAGGAGAAGGCCCTTTTTCCAAGTTCAGTCCTCACTGACGGAACACTGCAGGTAATCATGTCCTGAGAGCGCACACTGTAGCTGCACTCACGCAAAGACATGTAGGAGGAGATGTATGAGGGCAGCAGACCAAGAAGTGATTTAAAGATGAAAATGTACCAGTGGAAGAGTCTGCGTGAGGTTAATGATGTCCAGTTAACCAGTGAATACAGGGTGTCTGGTGTCAAGAGTCTGCGTGAGGTTAATGATGTCCAGTTAACCAGTGAATACAGGGTGCAGTGGTGGGTACGATAATCACAGCCAGTTATGAATCTTAGTGCACCATGATAGACAACATCCAACATCCGCAGGGTGCTTGTAGGAGCATTCATGTAGAGAATGTCACCGTAATCAATGGAGGGAAGGAAAGTCACAGATACAAGGCGTTTCCTAGCATTCAGTGTTAGACATGATCTGTTTCTGAAAAAGAAACCCAGTTTAACTTTCAGTTTCTTCACTAGGTTTTCCACGTGGAGTTTAAAAGAGAGATGTGAATCGACCAGTATACCCAGATATTTATAGGAATCAACAAACTCAATAGGGACACCATTTGAGGATAAAATCAGAGGAGGATCTGCTGGAACCGCCTTCCTATTTGAAAAAAACATCCCTTTTGTTTTATCAGCATTTAGGACAAGTTTGAGACGGAACAAATCTGACTGGATGATGTCAAAAGCGGATTGTAGTAACTGGAAAGCCTTAGCTACTGTTTTAGCTCGGCAGTAAACAACTGTATCATCAGCATAGAAATGTAAGGATGCATCAGGGATGCAGTGACCTACATTAGCTATGTAGATTGTAAAGAGGGTTGGTCCTAAAACTGAGCCTTGTGGTACACCATTTTTAACTGTTAAATAGCTGGAAGAAGTACCGTTATGTTGAACACATTGCCTCCGATTGGAAAGATAGTTAGAAAACCAACCGATGGTGTGATCAGAGAAACCGATTTCTGAGAGCTTATGACACAGGATGTTATGATCCACAGTGTCAAAAGCTTTAGACAGGTCTAAGAAAAGTGCAGCACAATAGTCCTTAGCATCCAATGCTTCAACAACATCATTCAGAACCTTCAGAGAAGCAGTTGTTGTGCTGTGTTTTTTCCTGAAACCAGATTGATGAAGAGGTAAGATGTTAAATGAGTCCAGATAATTTTTGATCTGAGAGTTTATCAGTTTTTCTAGAACCTTGGCTAAGATGCAGAGTTTAGAGATCGGTCGATAATTGTTCAGTGAGGTGGGGTCACCTCCCTTCAGCAAAGGAAGAACAAAGGCTGTTTTCCAAGCATCCGGAATGGTGTTTTGGCTTATGGACAGATTAAAGATGTGGGTCACAGGGACTGTGATGATATGAGCAGCCAGCCTTAAGAAATAAGGTGGAAGTTCATCTGGACCTGCAGATTTTTTAGGATCAAGATCATTTAACAGTTTATTTACCTAACTTAATATATACTTAATATATACTTAATATATGCATGGATGTCGAAAAAGGCAACTTGAGGTAAGTTTTATTAATGTTGGATAAGTTTCAAAGTTAGAATTAAATTCTGCTAACACAAAATATGTTGTGTTTTTTTAGCTTTAAATTGGATAAAGTGATTAATTTAAGTGTTTGTTTGTTTAAAGTATTTTTTTTTAATAAGGGGAAGATATAAGAATTTTTGTTATTTCTGCACTCTTCATTCAGTTTTTTGTTTTTGATGAATTTCTTTTGTTTATTTGGTCTCTTTTAAAAGAATGAATAAATGAATTAAATAAAATATTAAATTACTTTACATCTGCTGAGTTCATGGCATAAACCAACACAAACATGCTCTTGTTTTTAGTATTTTAGGTTGCTTTATAATATAACTGTTTTTGTTTCTTTTTATATATATATATATATATATAATTTTCTTGTAATTTTTAATTCATGTGCTTTTTTTATGATTGTCTACTGTTGTACTAATAAATATCTCTTGGAGATTAAACTATATTTTAGCTGCAAGTATCAAGCTGCAAAATCCTTCGTTTACTACAACTGATAGCAGTTGGTCATTAATTATGATGAAGTTTAGCAACTTCTCTGTAAACATTCAAGCTCCGGGTCTTCAGCGGTGTGTTTTTCTTGTTCAGCGGACGCTCTGATTTCGGTCAGCCATGCTCCGTCTGCCCCTCGTCCGAGACAGGCAGGCAGAGCGGGTCAGATTGGACACGGCTGGGCGGGGTCGGGCTGCCTGTTTCAGGTTCAGCGAGAGTAGCGTCCCGCTGAAGCCCCAAAGCTCGAATGTCCAATGTAAAACTAACTTTACTGCGGTTTAATGTGGTGCTGAGGCTCTGCAGACATTGCACTTTGCTGTCTTCTTTTGTGGTGTTTCTAGTGTAAAATGCTTCCACACAGCGGACATGTCTCAATGAAAAGTTGGCTAGCTGTTAGCTACAGTGCTGCTCACTCAGTCCTCGCGTTTTAGCCATCCGCAAACTATGAAATGGATTTCCTGAATGTGAGGTGGGTCTTATTACTCTGGGTTCATGAGACATGCCTCCATTCAAGTGATCCATCCCATAGTTTGAAGCTAACGTGCATCACGGATCGGAAATATCAGCAGGTTGGATCGGAAAAATCTGATACGTAAATTATGCTGGAATCGGAGGCCGATACTGGATCTGATTGGCCCCATCCCTAATCCTAACACCCCCTGTGTGGAATTTACATGTTCTTCTCGTCTTGTGTGGGTTTTCTCCAGGTACTCTGGTTTCCTCCCACAAACCAAAAACATGTATGTTAGGGCTGCCTTCAGGCCTCCCTTGCAAAAGAGATCTGTGATCTCAATGGGATTTGCCTGTTTAAATAAAGGTTAATAAATAAATAAATAAATAAATAAGATTTTACTGGCCCGTTTGTGTCATCATTTATTCCATATTCAATATTTTGGCGAAGCTAAGGTTTGAGACCTAAGCTTCTTTACATAACTTTATTATTAGTAAGACTGAGAGTTACTGGATCCAAGCAAACAGTTACTGGAACGCACCCAGTCAAAATAAGTTCTCAGATCCTGTTTCAGCAGGATCCGGCTCAAATTAAGCTCTGCTACTTCCCTAAAAAGATTGTCAGATTTCAATCGATTTTATCGATTTTTACAAATATTTTTAGTACGGTACTTTTTTCTAAAGCCCCTTCACATAGAAGGTGGCAGGTGAGGCATTAAGCACAGCTTGCTGTTCTGTTGGTCGTGTCTGAGTTAAGAATGTGTTCAAACTGGGGTTCAGCACAGAGCAGCCACCACTGTGCATCCAGTCAAATGATCACACACAAAAACACAGAGGAGTTTGTGTGTGTGATGTTTTCCTGCAACAATCAGATCTACAGTTTTCAGCTGAACAACTCTCTTTCTGCTTGACCAAACATCCTCTAAAGATTTTTACATAAACCAGTCTGAGTCTGTTAATTGATAATGAACACACTTTACCTGTCCAGATTTGAACTTCCATGTTTTGTTGCTGCAGAACAGTTGCTTGTGAGCGGTTCCGCTTCTAAAAATTGCCTGACAATAATTTTACTTACCTACAAAAGAATTCACTGGACTTTTCATTTAAAAGCTTATGCGTTTCACTTTTACTACGGTACAAACAGTACAAACTACTGGTAGAAGTGATTTTGTACTGGATGAACTGACACGTTATCCATTTGCAGGCCTTTTAAAACCTGATGTGCAGTGATTTTCTCACACAGTTACTATTAAAATATTTTTTTCTCAGCCAGCATTGGTGTGCTTGTGTTATTCCAACAAGCTGATTTTTATTTTTATATATTTTTTTACTTTTGCTGCTGTGGAACAAAAACAGAAAAACGAAGCTGTCATGATGATGTTGCCGACATGTTCCAGGGCTCTTTGTGTGGCTGAATGTGGAGGATGGAAGCTGTGGGCAAGTCAGTTCTGTTTGACTCAGCTCCTCCAAGGACTCAGGCACCTTCTTTATCTGTTTGTGTACTACCGGTAGTTATTTGTTACTGTCAGCAGTTTCTATTTCCCACCCCCTGTGTTCACGATGGCTCACAAATCATTTATTTTGCAGGACGGTGCTATCTTGGTCTTCCTGCCAGGTTGGGACAACATTAGTGGGCTCAATGACCTTCTAATGGCCCAGCAGATGTTCCGATCAGGTAGGAGAGCCTGTGTTGTCTTTATTTTTTGCATTCTACTTTTCACAAAACCTACAAAGTAACATACATTAGATGGTGAGCAGAAGGACGATGTTTCAGGTTCTTTGTGAGGTCTTTGCTGGATGATTTCCTGTTTCTTAAAGGCGCAAAGATCAGGGCTATTCAACAAAACGGCTCAGGGGCCCACAGTTTCTGAAAGCCAGCAGCTCAGGGACCGGACATCCAGTGATTAAAGTCATTGTGTAAATAAACCAAGTATTACAATGATCTGTTACCTTTTTAATTTATTTATTTATTGCATTGAATCATGAATGCAATCAGCAGAACTCAAACCCAGACCTTGCCCCCCCCAAACAATAATAAATAAATAAAAATATATATGTATACAGTACTGTATATATATATTATTTTATTTTATTTTTATGGAGGAAAAAAATGGATTGGTCCGTGGGCCGCCAGTTGAATAGCCCTGTATTAGATACTGTTCATCACTGTTGATAGTATTTTTTTTTTTATCCAGACAATTCTTTTTGTCCTCTCCTTTTCCACTTTTCTCATTTTAATGTCTAAACTGCAAAAATTCTAAGTTCAGATACAAAGCTCTGAACAGAATACAGTAGAAGTGAAAAGTAGCCAAAGTCCAAAGAAATAGTCTGAAGGCCAAAAAAGTTTTTGCTCAAGACTACCGGTACAGTACTTCAAAATATAATGCAAATGTCTGGCTTGTTGGAAGCAAAATATACAAAAGTAAAAGAACTAATATTATTTAAAGGAGTACATATTCTCCACTGCCTTTCAGAGTTTAAAATTTCAATAATCATATTTTGAAAAATGAGTTTTAGCTTTTTTATTACAATTTTGAATATAACATTTTGAACATAGTCAATTCTAAATTGCTAAAGCTGATTAGCTTTAGTGGCTATCTTGAATCGAGTTGACTTTTTTTAAAAATCCGTTATAGATGTACAAATAATAATTTCTCTATAAAAGTTTCATTAAAATCCGTCTCCTGGTTTATGAAATATTTTGCTACAAACAATTACGCAATCGCCCACGTTTCAGCAGTATCTTTAGTTAACTGAAGCTTTGCTTGACATATCCTTCTTTGTGTGTTCTGTTGTGTTTCAGATCATTTTGTTATCATCCCTTTGCACTCGCTCATGCCTACTGTTAATCAGACGCAGGTCAGTATTTTCTGTACTATTTATCTGACAATCTGTGTCAATATTTTGTCATGCTGTTTATTTTCATTGTTTTTTTTATATCAAATATATTTTCTAACTTTTCAAAACCTCTCAGGTATTCAAAAGACCTCCACCTGGAGTCAGAAAGATTGTTATTGCTACTAATATTGCAGAGACCAGGTGGGTATGTGTGTGTGCATGTGTGTGATTTATTTTTTAGCCATTTTTTACAATTATTTTTACATGAAGTCTTTTTAGCAGTTGTTTCTGTAGCAAAAACAAGAAAAGAGTAAAGTTTATAAATGATCTTGTGTAATTGTGCTTTCTATGTGTGTTTGCCAGTAAAATGCAGCCGTTTCAAGTCATTACTGGGAAGAGCAGATTTGAAGCTAATTAGCATACATTTCTTGGATTGATTACAAATGCTGGCACGTTGGCTTGGAGGGGAAACTCTCGACAGGCAATTTGTTAATGGATTTACAAAGCCCTGCTGCTCTCACACAAACTGAGCCTCACCCCAGATCACTCCACTAAATGTAGACTCCAACTCACACCAAAGGGTTACGATTAATCATTTTCCTGTTGAACGATTGCGTTTAAGATTCTTGACTAAATCTACTTGACTGACCCCTTTAAAGTGCGAGTTTTTTTTCTTTCTTTCTTTAATTCATTTCAATTCATTTGTGGCCTGCTTGTCTTCCTCCCAGCATCACCATAGATGATGTTGTTTATGTGATCAATGGAGGCAAGATTAAGGAGACCAACTTCGACACCAACAACAACATCAGCACGATGACAGCCGAGTGGGTCAGCTTGGCCAACGCCAAACAGAGGAAAGGACGCGCAGGCAGGTTCGTTTGGGACGTCTGAAACGAGTGTGTGCTTTAAAATGATGTTTTCATTCAACCTTTATTTATACAGGTTAATCCCATTGAGCCTCTGAGACTCATTTACAAGAGAGACCTGAATGTTAGAATAATTCGTCAGAAATAATCACTCAGGACTCCAGAATTCCATCCATCCATCCAACCATTGTCTTCTGCTTGTTCTGAAGTCGGGTCTCAAGGGGCAGCAGCTTGAGCAGGGAGGTCCAGACATCTCTTTCCACAGCCACCTCTTCCAGCTCTTCTGGGAGGACTCCAAGGCGTTCCCAGGCCAACCGAGAGACGTAGTCTCTCCAGCATGTTCTGGGTCTCCTCCCAGCCGGACATGCCCAGAGCACCTCCCCAGGGAGGTGCCCTGGAAGCATCCTTACCAGATGCCCGAACCACCTCAACTGGCTCCTCTCGATGTGGAGGAGCAGCAGTTCTACTCGGAGTCACTCCCAGATAACTGAACTTCCCATCCTATCTCTAAAGGAGAGTTCAGCTACCCTGTGGAGGAAACTCATTTCAACCACCTGTATCCATGATCTCATTCTTTCAGTCACAGTTCGTGACCATAGGTGAGGGGAGGAATGTAAACTGATTGGTGAACAGAGAGCTTTGCCTAATAGCTCAGCTCTCTCTTCAACACAACGAACCGGTGCAGAGTCCGCAATACTAATCCATCTGTCAATCTCACGCTCCATTCTTCCCTCACTCATGAACAAGTCCAGAATTGGAAGTTTGATAAAAATGTCGTGAACTTGTAAGGAGAGAAATATACATCAGCTATATCCCTTACATCCAAAATAAAACAAACACACTCAGATTCTAACACGGTCTCATCTTTTTGACCACGAGCAACATCTCTCCAACATCAACTCATAGAGACAATTATTTGTACATTTCCAACTGAACCAAGCTGAAGAAAGATTTCCAGCTGGCAGACACTCATCATTATATTGGCGTGTCTAGCTGAACAGTATGCCACTGTTTAAATGGTTAAATGTAAAGTAAACAGACAAAATATTGTGACTCAGTATAAAGTTAACGGAGTAGATAGATCCTGACCTATAATCCTTTTCTCTCAATGCCTAACTCTAATCTAGGAGGATTATTTATCCTTCAGTTTGCATCCAGGCTTTCCGTCGCCGTGCTTCCCCGTCTGTAAACACAGAAAGAGTTGAAGTTCAATCCCTCCCGGGTTATTTTCAGTGTGTGACTCGAACCGCCTGCTCTGTTAGACGCTCTGACATCAAAGTGCTGCGAGGCCCAATTAGCAGGAGTTGCTCACAGCGCGCAGTTTCATCCCACTGATTTTTCAAATTAAACCCTTGTCACAGGACTGGTCTAACATGTAATCTATTTTTTTCCCCCTTCTTTCTTTTTTTTCCCCCACATATATCCAGAGTGCAGCCAGGAAAGTGCTACCACATGTACAACGGGCTCAGGGCCAGCCTGCTGGATGCCTATCAATTACCTGAAATTATGAGGACGCCACTGGAGGAGCTCTGCCTGCAGATAAAGGTTGTGTGGAAGTGGGAGAACGAGGGATACAGAGTGACAGAGGGGTGAAGGATTGATTTTGGCTCCAGGGTTGAGGTGAGGACCAGATTGGTCCAAATGAGTTAGGGTGAAGCGGGGCAGCGAGGAGTAGGGGTGGGCGATATTGCCAAAAAATGATATCACAATATATTTTTTGAAACACCCCGATAAAAATATCACAGACGATATTTCACATTTTCTCCTTTTATTGAATCAACCAAACAAATTTGTAATTTTAAAATGACTTTTCATAAACAGTCACCAGAATACAAAAAAGCATATTCATATTTAACAAGCAAAATAAATAAATGTATTAAAAAAATTGGCTGACAGTTTGAATCAGCTACCAAGTGCAAAAAGAATACCTTAACATAATTTTTTTGTAAACTTCAAGTATGTTAACAATTCTTGATCTGTTTGTAGAACAATATCTTTGAAGAAATAGTTTTATCCACATCTTTTAAACAGGAAGAATGTGCAGTTAAGAGAGATAGTAAAACAAAAAGCACATTTTCTTTAGAATTAAGAAGAACTGTTTCAGTTATTAGCATTACTTACATTGGTCATGCTATTTGTGCAAAAAGCTTCTTAAAATAAATTAGGGATGGTTGCAAAACTAAGGATTATGATTTAGAATATAACCAGCATCAACAATGCCGTGTTGTTGGACTAGCTTTGTTTTTTTTTCCTGAAGTCCCCGCCACTTCCGAAGTTTCTCTCAACTGCATACAGTTTTCGTAGTGCGCAGGATGTTTGTGCTTTAAATGGCTAAACAAATTCGACGTGTTTCTTCCCTTACCCGAAACAACGTGATTGCATGACTTGCAGAATATGGTCGTCTGATTCACATCTTCTTTTTTATAACCGAAGTAATTCCAAACAACAGAAGTTGCTCCTTTTTTAGGAGGTAGTTCCGCGACACTCTTGTGGTCTTCCATGCTTGCTCGCGCCCGCAATGCTTCACATGGCTCAGTGCTGCGCAGGTTAGACGCAGTCAAATGACGTCATCATAGTATGCCGCAATATAATTTTTTTCACCGGTGTCAAAAAATCCACCGATATTATCGTAAACGAGACGATATGGCCCACTCCTAGCGAGGAGCCAAAGGCGGTGCTGGAGATTTGCCTCTCTTGACTTAATAAAGGCTCAGTTTGAGCATTCCAGCCTGACTTGTACGTACCCCTTGTCCCATTCTTTTTCTCTTATTTACAACAATTTAATCATTTCTCGTCTCATACAGCCGTTTTCTTTTTTGGCACAGCCCCTCCCTCGTCCTTTTGCTGTCTCTTTTTAAATCCTCATAGTCCACTCTGAAAATGGTTGCTAATGGAACATAAAGCCAAAGTTCATCCAGTCCCAGTGTTTGCTGAGATCATTCTCATCAGTGACTTTATTGTGCGTGCTTTCCAGCGCGAGTCTTCCACCAGCTCAGTTAAATCTGTTGGAGTGTGTGTTTAATGCGGTTGGTTGTTTTAAGCTGGTGGGTGAGAGGGGGACTAATGCATCACATCAACCTTTAAAGTGAGAAACACTTAAAACATGTTGGGTTCGGAGCTGAATCTCTAATGCACAGACACTCCAGCCTCACCCCTTTTGTCATCCGACGAGTGGAAACGTGCTTCTTTCTGCTGTCATTTGGACAATTAAAATGAAAAAGTCTGTTTTTTAATGTGGAATGAGTGCACTGCAGGTGAATGTTCACAGAACTGGCTCTTGTCTGAATTGTTCTGCGTTCAGCTCTTAAAGACCGTGTAAAGTGAATTTCAACATTTTCTTCAATAAACATTATAAATGTCATAATTGTAATCTTGTAAATGAGTAAAAAGTCTCAAAATTGTAGCTCAATTAATTTTGGAGTTATAGAGCAAACTGTGTATAAACATATTTCTGTTTCAGGATTTTTTAGGCGTGTTTTAAACGTGACCGCGTTTCGTCACGCGGTCCTCATTAGTATAGCCCCACCCCCTGCAGCTCCAGCCGTATAAATTCGCCTCGGTGGAGCCGTTCACTCGCGAATCGCAGATAGCATCAGATAGCAATAGCATAGATATTTTGTTCATTGTTAGCTAGCTAATCAATTATGCCTCGTTCGTGCATCTTCCCTGGATGTCGCAATGGTCAGGGCACCCGTACAAATCATAACATGTTTTTATACCGCGTGGTTTTATGCCGAGTACCTGTAATGTCCGGATAGCTCAATGGATAAAGCGCCTGCCTTATGTCCCAAACCCCACGGGTTCAAATCCCGCATGGTACAACTCTTTTTTTTTTTTTCTTTTTTTATTAATTCCAGATTAAAAACACACAAGAAAACTATTTACAAAAACAGCGTAACTCTTGGAAAAAGTAGCTGCTGTTACAGACAGAACTCGGATAAAAACAGAGCAGGTTTACTGGATCTCTGCTGCACCTCTCCCCACACACAGCTCAGCTGCAGGCAGCAGTACTGCGCTGAAACCACGCCCACACACTGACACGCCCCCAGCGTTCCAGACCAGGGCAAAATCATGTTTTTTCATGATTTTTGAGACTTAATTTTATAAGGAAAACAATGTTTTTAATCAGTCAGATTTAAATGGGTGATTAATAACACATATTTATGCCATGTGACAAACTAAAAACACACATTTAATTTCACTTTACACGGTCTTTAAAGAAGCATAAAGGTGGTTTTGTTCAAATGTTTGAAGTCACGTATCTCATAAATGACAGCATGAACGAACTTTATCTCCTGCTACAGACTTGTACATATCAGTGCACTAGCCACAGTTTGATGCTTTATTTCAGAATGATGAAATGTGATTCTAACTAGATGAATTGTGATTGGACACGTCTAGATATTGAAGCTTGGATCCATAAGTCGATTTCTGGAAAAAGCCCTGGACCCGCCCACTGATAGGGCCGTTGGCCTCGCCATCAAGAACCTCACAGACCTGGTAAAACAGAGTACACTGTATACATTTTTTATTGGGTTTTCTTATGGGTTTTTATATTTAATGATGCAAAGCTGCAGCATATACTGATAAATTTAACCAATTATTCTTGTTTTGTTTTTATTTCTTTGTAATGTAAGAAAATGTAAATGGTAAATGGAGCTTATATAGTGCTTTCCAGCCCCCTATCAGGGCCCCAAAGCGCTTTACAATACCAGCCATCCACCCATTCATACACACATTCATACACCGGTAGTGGTAGACAGCCATGCAAGGCGCCATCCAGTCCTACCGGGAGCAACTCGGGGTTAAGTGTCTTGCCCAGGGACACAACAACACATGGTGTGGGGAACCGGGATTCGAACCTCCAACCTTCCGA